>CAMXCT020001102.1:0-42513 GCA_947184155.2 Cladocopium goreaui
TGTTTTTTTTTCCGTCCAACGCCTCCAAGGCTTTCGCCAGGTCGTTACACAAGCTTCAACTTGCCGGAAATTGAATTGATATGCATGCAAAGCCATCAGTAAAGAAGGCTACAAAAGAGAGCAGGTGTGGACCTTTACATAGTCCATAAACTATCCAATTGCCGAGAGCGAGCACAAACCAACAAGAAAGCAAACAAACAAAAACCACAAAAAGCAAAACACACAAAAACACAACAACAACCAAACAAAAAACAACACAAGAGAACAGGGCAAATGGACAGCTATGTGCTCTTGAGAATTCCGATAGCAGCTTGTGTGCCATCCTTCGCGCAGGCCATCTTACATCTCGACGCATGCAAATGACAACTTCTGTGCCATGTTAACGCAGGCCCTTGACTAAGAAAGCAAACAAAGTAACCAACCACAAAAACACACAGGGCCACTTCAGAGAGTGCAGAAGCAACAAAGCTCAATGCGGAAACCAGGGATCCCCCCAGCCAGGATCCCCGAGATCTCAAAGAGCAGCCATCATGGCATAAAGTAGCACCCAAACACTTTGAAGCAAACACCGTCAACGCCGGGTCACAACAAAGTGGTGAAAGACGAGCAACCTACCGCAGTGAAACATGAAGTGAAACATGATCTAGGGTGAGAAGACGTCGAAGCTAAGCCGCTCAGTGCACACTCAGAGTCCGCTCAGAACTGCTTTTCCAATCATTATACTGCCTTAATTAGTTCTGGTGGACACCATTGTATTACTGCAGAGGTACTTCCAAGTGTCTCCAAAGTTGCTGGGGTTTGGAGAAGCTTGTCCTGGTGTCTTGAAAGTGCCATGCTGTGGCGTGGCATTAGGGACTTTACGAAATTTGGCAACAAGCGTGTCAGTGATTTGGATATGCTTTAAGGTTATATAGTTGGAGTCGCATGCTTGCACCGGAAAATTCCATGCAGGCGGATCTGCATACGCCTCGCTTCCCATACGTCTTGATCATCCATTTTTTACCCGTCCTTCTGTTTGTAACGCTTTGTTCCTCTTCCTTCTGCTGTATTTTCATATGTACAAACCTCAAACAACCTTGTTCATGTCTGCGTGCAGCTCATTTCATTGAGGAATGAGCACTTTCTGGGTGACACCTTCGATGTGCTGTGTTTTCATATGTACAAACTCCAGACATACTTTGCAAACGTCTCTATGCCCCGCATTCTATTGGAGAAAGCCATGCCATGACCGCACCTTCGATCTATTGTTTTTTCATATGTACAAACCCCAATCAAACTTCAATTCTAGGCAGCGGAGGAAATCTACAGTTGCCGCACGCAAAAAAGAAATTAATTGAACTTTCCTTTAAATCCTGTCGCGCCTGATGGCCTGGTCCCGCCCCAAATATTTAGGTTTGAACAAGGTTTGCTTGAGGTTTGTTCGGGTTTGTACATATGAAAACACAGCATGCTAGAGTACTGGCAGCCAACGTGCTTTTCTCGAGTCTTTTCCCGTTGGGTTGATGCTTGCTTATGTTGCCGGAAGCTTTAGTACAGACCTCAATGTTTGAGAGAGAACAGCAGGTCCATGTGTCTCACAGGAAGTTTGCCACTCAGCAACTACTGTGTCTGTAGTCTGGCTGCGTCTAGCTGCTGGCTTTAGAGTTCATCTTTACTCGATGTGTAAATTCCCTTGCTCCGGAATTTCAATGTTGGATGTTGTGCAAACGGGAGGCCTCTTAGATAGATCCCGGACCGGCCCGTTCCATTTTCACGTCTTTTCAAGTGTGGAAGCCTTGCTACATTTAGAGTTGAGAAGAGACCATATGATGATGTTACAGGTCACCTGAAGGTTGACAATGTCCTGCACCCGTCCTTCTTGCCAGGCCGAGTGCTGCCGACCTTTCAAAAGTTGCAGAAGTGGCAGAACCCAAGAGTGAAGGCTGGGCTATGAGATGTCAGGGGGCAGTACGGCATCCAACCCCTCCACCCCCGTAGACTCTTAACGCCTGGTGTGTCTGTGTGTGGGTTTCCTCCGGCTGGAACTGGCCGTGGAGTAATTCTATTCCACCATAAATAACAATGTATTCTTAAAACGGGCCAAAATTACTCCACGCATTTTGTATTGGCCCTGCCATCTATTGCTGCATTTTTTACTCCGCGGATGGTCTACTCCATATTTACTCCACATCTTCTCTATTGGCTGAAGCATGTGGACGCCTCTTGGAATTACTCCGCCGGCCTTCTCAGTTTGTTGGTTCAGACATGGCTGTTTATATCTTGTGTCAACATTGGCATTGGGGGTAGAGGGGAGCTCATTGAATCCAATTCAAGCCTCAGAAAGTATTGTGATTCTGGAGACTAATGTGTGTACCTCCTCAGTGCCAACATGACATAGAAAAGACCGGTGTATGATCTTTACTTCTGGCATGATGACGCATGAAGAGAGTTACGTGCTTCGCTGTTTGAAGACCGGAACTTTATGCTAGACACGCGGCTCGGCTATGCGAGCATCTGTAAAAGGGGTGCTGGGCACACTCATTGGGAGACTTTTTTTTGGCGCCGGGGCATTTCTTTTCGTTTTGGACCGTTTGTGTTTCTTTTGACGGAAGCCACTTTTAGCTTCAATTTCTGGAAGGCCGCTTCTATTGTTTCATTAGGCGAAGCCAAAAATGGCTTCATTTTTGGGATCAAACTTTGGCTTCGAGTTTGGAGCCAAAACCTGCTTTTTTTGGAGTTTGTGGCAGATAATTCCCGCTTGGCTTGTGTTGGAAGCGGCAGGATGCGAGCAGAGTGAGTTGTCGCTGCTCTGCTGTGGTTCTACAAGCATGATTCCGGCAGCTAAGCTCTGAAACAAATCCTTGCCACAGGCTGCTCCATGACGGTGTATCCATGAGTTGACATATGCTGCCTTCCAGGCTTCAAGACAATGCAATGGAACTGCAGAGGTACTTCCAAGTGTCTCCAAAGTTGCTGGGGTTTGGAGAAGCTTGTCCTGGTGTCTTGAAAGTGCCATGCTGTGGCGTGGCATTAGGGACTTTACGAAATTTGGCAACAAGCGTGTCAGTGATTTGGATATGCTTTAAGGTTATATAGTTGGAGTCGCATGCTTGCACCGGGAAATTCCATGCAGGCGGATCTGCATACGCCTCGCTTCCCATACGTCTTGATCATCTATTTTTTACCCGTCCTTCTGTTTGCAACGCTTTGTTCCTCTTCCTTCTGCTGTATTTTCATATGTACAAACCTCAAACAAACCTTGTTCATGTCTGCGTGCAGCTCATTTCATTGAGGAATGAGCACTTTCTGGGTGACACCTTCGATGTGCTGTGTTTTCATATGTACAAACTCCAGACATACTTTGCAAACGTCTCTATGCCCCGCATTCTATTGGAGAAAGCCATGCCATGACCGCACCTTCGATCTATTGTTTTTTCATATGTACAAACCCCAATCAAACTTCAATTCTAGGCAGCGGAGGAAATCTACAGTTGCCGCACGCAAAAAAGAAATTAATTGAACTTTCCTTTAAATCCTGTCGCGCCTGATGGCCTGGTCCCGCCCCATAGATTTGAGGTTTGAACAAGGTTTGCTTGAGGTTTGTTCGGGGTTTGTACATATGAAAACACAGCATGCTAGAGTACTGGCAGCCAACGTGCTTTTCTCGAGTCTTTTCCCGTTGGGTTGATGCTTGCTTATGTTGCCGGAAGCTTTAGTACAGACCTCAATGTTTGAGAGAGAATAGCAGGTCCATGTGTCTCACAGGAAGTTTGCCACTCAGCAACTACTGTGTCTGTAGTCTGGCTGCGTCTGGCTGCTGGCTTTAGAGTTCATCTTTACTCGATGTGTAAATTCCCTTGCCCCGGAATTTCAATGTTGGATGTTGTGCAAACGGGAGGCCTCTTAGATAGATCCCGCACCGGCGCGTTTGATTTTTCACGTCTTTTCAAGTGTGGAAGCCTTGCTACATTTAGAGTTGAAGCTGACGCATGTCGCCGCAACGGAAGTCAAAGGACTTCCACATTTGACTCTGAGAATACTCCAAGCCAGCGACTCTCCTTTGTGTTCTTGTGCAGGTCCTGCATTCAACGTGCACCGGTTCATTGAAAGAGAGCATCAGACCATGATATTCCAATGAAGCAATATTCAAGTCCTTGCTGAAAAGATGTGGCGCCAATTCCATTGTCACATTTAGTTGTGCCAGGGACACAAACAGAGAAGTCCGTCCGATGAGCGCATGTATTTATTATGTGAAAAGACCCTGACTTGTTTCGCAGACAAACGAGTTCACTCGATAGACTTCCCTCAAGAGGAGTATGCTTTGAATGCCTAGATGTTGAATGCTCATCATATTTCCTTGATGTTGAGTTGTCAAAGCCTTTGCAGTAGAGAGCCGCTCATATCCAGAGACGTTGTGAAAAGTTCTTCACCTTCTTGCAATGCATGCGTGGTGGTTGTGGTTTTGTCAGTGCGACGTGCCGCAAGAATGCAGTTGCAAAGCCATGTCGATTGAAGCTCAGGTAAAAGAATCCGCTAAATCTGAGATGTTCCTTGCCGTCCCCAAGAGTGTGAATATTTTCTCAGCAGGTTTCCAACCTCGAACGAATCATTTTGTGGACTTGCATCTGCATGACCTGGCCTTGGCAGGCAGTAAATCCAAGTAGTATTTTGCCGCCCAAACGCTGGACCGCGAAAGGTTTGGCACAGTTGTGGCTTTTGCAGATGGCACCAGAAATGGCCTGCTCCCAGATACTGTACCATTTGTTTGCTGGAGCGGTTCAGATGCTGGACTGTTCTCCATGCGTGCTTCAAGCAAAGCAAGGGGACGGTAAATCGGTCGAGTGTCGCAAAACAATGCCCAAAAGTCTAATTTCCATAAGTCTCATTGTATGTAATGTTCCCAAGTGTTCAGGAGGAATATTGGAGTTACAAGCTCTCGTCGACTGGGGGTTGCTGTCCATCACCTCATTTCTGAATGCAAAGAGAGAAGCTGTGTTGTGGACAGCTTCAGTGACTACAGCTTCCAGGACCCACACTCAGAGTCCAAAGACTTGGAGCAGGTCGCTACCATTGCAAATTTGGTCAACATGCTCAACAGGCTTCCATATAAACCCGAAGTTTTTTGAAGTGAAACTCTTTCAGCTTTGTAAAACTTCAAAAGCACTCTGCAAAACTTGGAAGCTCTGGAAGCCCAGAAAGTTTCCAAAGTGTGCTGTGAATCTATCCGGGATATCTTGTTGAGATGCCGTCGTAGCGGTTTCCCATGGACCATTGCACGCGAATCGACATAAACTGTACCAGGTCTAATTCGACAAACTGTGTGTTCTTATCTTGAGTTCATACCACAATGTACCGCGGCAACAGGGACCTCATGTCTGCATCCCAGTACATCCTGGAGTCACCTCGGCCATGTCAGGGTGTCGGTGTCACCTCTCAAACCAGTGATCTGAAAAAGTTGAAGCCCCAACCATCTCAAGCATATGCCAAACCTGTTGGCGTCTCCCACTTCACTGATAGCTGCCTGCTCTTTGCGGAGTACAAATTCAAGCGCGAACAGGAAGCACGGAGAACCCGACGTGGGTCTCTCCCAGTTGAGCCGAAGCCAACTAGATGCGGCAGACTGAAAAGAAGCAGGGCCAGAATGAGGAGTTGCATACCGATGCCTCTCAAGTTGTGTAAGAGGATTGCAATGGCATTGCAATCCGACAGCATGCAATTCATAACTTTGGTTCAAAACAAGTGTTCCATAAGCCTGTCCACATCGTGTCCAAATTGCGCAACAGAGCAGTTGCATGGACCTGCTCAGCTTTCTTTGAAGAGTTGCATTCCGCTTATGACAGTACTCTTCCACCGAGGTGCTTCTCTTGACAGAACAGTGAGTAGTCTAATCTCACCCTTGCATTCAAGAGCTTTGCAGCAATTCAGCCTTGCGATTCAATCTCCGCTGCGTGACAGCAAAGACCGCGTTGTTCGTGGATATGCAAAGCAAACAAAAAAGGATTGGCTTGCATGGCAGTGTTAAAGACGACAAAGCCAGTGCCCGCACTGTTCACATCAGCGATGCTCCGCTTTGAGAGCATGCCATAAAGCCACTTGGTCAACTAGTCAGGTGGTTCTTTAAATCTATGAGGCTTAGAAATCCTGAGCGTTCCAGTTCTTTGCAGCTCTATTCACTGTACTCACTGAAGTCGCGGCGGTAGAGTGCTGCCCCAACAACAATCTTGCCGGTAGTCTGCATCGGACCTGATACCAATGCGATGCAACTGTTCATGCTATCCACTTTCTAAGGAGTGTCCAACGAAAAGCAAGAGTCCACTCAAATCTTTGACTTAGCGTGAACTAGGGCCTGGTGTTCGTCGAGAATGGCAACAGCCAGATGTAGTGCGGTTTATGGAAGGACATCAGAGAAGATGGAAATGATGTGACAGAGATGACGATGATAAAAGCAACATGACCAAGTGGCTGTTACGAATCCGGAGTCAGCAAGCTGGAATGCAAAAGGCCGCCATATCAAAGATCATCACCACTGTCACCACTGTCACCACTGCCACGTTTCATGCTCGATGCCTTCCATGCGCCTTCCATGCGCCTTCCATGCGCCTTCCTTTGGCCAAAGATTTTCTGCCCAAGGCTTGCAGGATCCAAAATAAATCGAGAAGAATGGTAGGGTTGCCAAAGGATAGTCCCACAGACAACCGCACAGACCTTCAGCAGCTGAGGGTTCAAAGTACCGCTTGATGCTGGCTACACGAGCCGCTCTTGCGGCTCATGGAAAATGAGACCGCCTGCCCTTCATCTCAGGTTGTGCAGAGTTCACCGCCACGTGCCACACATGGGCTCAAAAACTGAATAATTGTCAAACTCAGGTCACAAGAAACAGCAAGAAACCATGGCGTTTTGATGCCGAAGTCAGTTGAAGTCTTTGTCGTTTTGTCAGCATGTTAAAAAATGCCACCCGCGGTACGATCGTGATGCAGTCACCACTCTGGAGTGCCCCAAGATATCACTGGGGGGCATGGCGCAAGTGGCGCAACTGGCACAATCTTAAGACGTGTGACTTGTGAGTTGTTAAGACTTGCGAGTTGCGAATGAAGTTCTTGGATTTTGCTTTGATATCTTTGCGGTCTGAATGCAGTTTTCATCAGTTTAAAACTTGCAATGTGCTCAATGTGCTGGGTGAGGTAGGCTGCCAGCTCGCTCGAAGTTCTGACATGGTACTGAGTCATACTGAGTCATACCGAGTCATACTGAGTCCTGCTGCAGGAAAAGCATGACTGAGTCATTACATGGTAATCTAACGCAATCTGGGCATGGCATTGTAAGAGCCAGGATGAGAGGATGGCGATGGACTGGGCCATGACTATGGCCTGAGCGGCCTGAGAGATGGGACGAACCTTGACGCCTTGAACTCGGAAGACTTCCACGATTTCCACAGCTTCTCAGATCGGTGTGGCCGCCGCTGCCTACTTGACTCAGGTTTGCTTTCACACCGTTCACACCTGATAACGTCTCTCGGAACAGGGATTGAACCATTCAGTACCCATCTTGCTGTCCATCTTGCTGTCCCTCCCCGTCCGGTTTGTGCATCTTACAGAATCTTACATTGTTTGTACATCGCCTTAAGGTTTTGCCACCGAAGATCGTGCATTCCGGACTTCAGAGCGCCAGGTCCGTAAGTGGACACTGCAAAAACATCCAAGCTTGTGTAGCTGCCTGGAAACTCTTAACGAAACAATCTAAAGCAGCTACAGCAGCATTTTTCCTTCGATATGGCCTATAGGCCTTCAGGGTCACGTTGGGTGCATCCGAAAGATGATGCAACTGGTCGTCAAACCAATCTTTCACCGGCAGGGAGATTGTGGCATGAAAACTTGCCTGTCTTGCCCGTCTTCGTGAAATGACATAATTGAAACTGTTAAGCCTGTTAAGCCTAATAAGCTTTGTCACTTCAGTTGTCATTTCCCTGCCGTTGTCGGAGCAAAGCTTGGAACAAAGCTTGGAGCAAATGGTGCTCATCGTGTGCTTGAGCGTTTCAGGGTGGGTAGGGTGGGCAGGGTGTGCACTGAGCGGCGGTCACTGCGCTTTGAGGCTGCTCCGACCAGCGACGGATTCGTCCACCTCGTCGACCTTGCTGTGGCCAGCTCTCACCCGTCACCTGCAAGCTCCCGTCACCCGTCACCTGCCCGGGCGTTTCGCATCGTTTCGCCTCGTCTTCGCCAAAGCTATGCAGCCCTGCAGCCCGAGCTCGTTGTTTCGTTTCACCCGTTTCAAGAGTTCATTGATGTTCGTTTCCTTTTAAGCACCGCACGAGGTGCTTCAGTCAGCACGGCGCCAGATTTCTAATGGTGGCTGCTCCATTTGCTCCATAGCAAATGCAGCAAATGTTTGTTGCCATGAGCTTTCAAGGAGCCAGTGGCGCCATCAGATTTGTGGACAAGAGTGGCTGGACGTGGCCATGATGGATGGGAGGAAGTTGTCGCTTTTCCCATGAAAATATGTCGAAGATGGGGCCGAAGACAGATCCTTTCGCCGCCTCAACGGCACCAAGTTCCCTTCGACGCACTTTTTCTACCCCGATCAGATCGTGATCGATGTGATCCACGTCACATGGTCCACGTGATTCACGTGATTCACGTGATCCGCACCGTGTTCCAGTCACCCCTGGCAGTGGAAACGCACAAGTTCCAGCTTCCAAAGCCAGACACACTTTGCAGTAGTCAATCAGCTCTCTTTCAAATTTCGGTCAAATCACACAGCCAAGAGTCGAGGAAGCCGAGGAAGTCGAGGAAGTCGATGCAGAAAAGTCTCAGGGCCAAGGTGTCCAGATTCCGGTTCTTTGCCAGGCGTCCTGTCCAGATCTGTCCTGTCTCGCGAATAAAAAGTTTTCTATCACAATGGTTCCAGGGTTCCGTCATAAGATGTCCTACCTTAACGATAAATCTGAGAAATTTAAAGTCACCTTCCTGCAAGACTGTGCAGATGTGTTGCAATACCATTGACGGAAACCAAAGGCACTCTTGGCAACGTCCTGTGAAGCAAAGGCTGAAACTGTTGAAAAGTGGCACATGACGTACAGATTGTCATGCAGATACGCCAGAATTCGTATTGCTCCTGGGCCAACCTTACGGGTACCCAACGTTTCGGCGAATGCATTGAATGCTTTGACGGGCAGCAAAAGAAACTTTGGAGCGAGAACTGCATTGGTCGGAGTCGTTGCTGGCGACTGTTCGCAGCCCCTTTTCGAGACTGTATAGAGCCTGGAGACGCTTTTTACACCAAAACTGATGCTTGGTGCGACGGGCTCGACGGGCTCGACACTTGTTTGATTCAGACTGATGCCATGTTGGAGCTTGCATGGTCTTCTCAGCCTGCCACCAGCCACAGCCACAGCAGCCACAGGGAGAAAAAGTGAAGTTACTACCCTTGACACAATTTGATACCACATCGGTTTTGAATTCTCTAATGCCAAAGCGACATTCTTTGTCCGTATGTGTTCGCGCTCAATGAGAGGCTATCATCCACAAGATTTGCGAGTGTGTCTCTATGGAGAAATCCTCAGCGCAGACACATCCATTCTGAACTATGAAGTTTTGATTCGATTGAAGCTATTGAAGTCGAACGATGTCGAACGATGTCGAGCGATGTCGAACGCTCTTCGTTTACTGTAGAAACATGTTCCCAAAATTTGACGCTCGACCGTTTGACGCCTGTCGCCCGACTGAAGTCGCATACAGCAATGACACACAAAATGATGTGGAGAGACACCACTGGTTTCTCGGTTTCTCATATCGTTTTCGGACTAGTGGGTTGATTGCTTGCAATCACCAAGAATGATGTTCAAAAGAATTGAAAGCTGGCTTCCAGCGCATGCAGAAGATATGCCCTGGACACGCGGGGCTAAATCCCGGAGTATTTGTTCAGGTCCGGATTTGAGGAACTTGCGCAATGTTCATGTCATTGCTATGATGTGGAACTTGCGCAATTGGTTGATTGCCTTGAAATTTGAAGCAAGTTCCTCACCAATTGTGCTGAAAGCAGAAGAGCTGTAAGACTGTAAGAGAAAGGCAGCTGTGAATATATGTGTCCGACATGTCCCAAGTTTTACAAGCTATTTTGGCGATTTCCATGCCATGTTTTTTGAAACTTCCATGTTGCCAGCCCAGAAATGTTAAATAAGTTGCCGCAGTTGTCACAGTTGTCACCTACCAAAATTACAAAGTCCATTACCCATCAAAGCAGCCGGTTTGCTGCCAGCTGCATATGCTGCCCCAAAACCAGCCACCGTTGCATCGCACCTGGGGTGTAAGCAGACAAGTGTGACAACTGTCTGACAACCTGTGATACCTCATGATTGAACGGATCACAGACAGACTTGAAGGTATCAAGGTATCAAATTAGGCAGACAGATGCAGAATAATGCAGATAAGTTGTGCTGGGAGGTTCTTTGGCCAAGATTCAGCAGTTACGATACTTCAAACATCCCAACAAAAAGCGGCTTAATTAGTGGTTTCAACCCATCCCAAACCAATCGTGGTCATGAATCATCTCAGTCAAACTGGGAAAAGTATGACGAAAATTTGCACATATTTGAAGCCAGCATCCAGAGGCAGCTTGCAGATAAATGCAGATAA
Source organism: Cladocopium goreaui (assembly GCA_947184155.2). Lineage (NCBI taxonomy): Eukaryota > Dinophyceae > Suessiales > Symbiodiniaceae > Cladocopium > Cladocopium goreaui. The sequence continues at coordinate 10,611 of CAMXCT020001102.1, forward strand.
ATGCTTCCCCTTTAAGATTTGACGCAAAAAATGAATCTACGCATCAATGAAAACTAGCCTTGAATATGTGTGAACGCAGGTCTAAAATGGTATAAAAGGGTAGGAAAGAGTGTTCCCATTTCTGACTTAAGCCAGGTACAGCAGGTGCGAAAAACTGACAAACATGACAAAAGAAATTGGCCATTTTTTTTCACGAAAGCGGGAGCCTTGGCTGACCAGCTGGAACTCGCTACTCGCCAGGGGACCCTTAGTGCTAGGCCGTTCGTAAGGCGGAACGATGCACGGCAGCAAGTTCTGAAGCAGTTGCCTCTGCAGCCTTTGCCCCTGTGACCGGCAGCTTCACTGCTCCAACCGAAAAAGGAGCGAAGAAACGATGAAACGAAACGAAGCAACGAAGCAACGAAACAATGAAACAATGAAACATATGAAACAGTATGCATAGCATATGTAGTGTTGATGCTTTCACAGCGATGTGTTTACGTCACGAAACTCACAGCACAGCCCAAAACACAGATTCAAACGCAAAACAATTTATCTACTATCTACATATTATAAATTATTATATATACATTGTATACCAGTAGTGCCCGCACGAGGCGGGGCGGAAGTTGCCTTAGGGATATAATATAAGACCTTTCTCATCTATAGAACTTGCATGCGCCGTGCGCCAGCCAGGCCCGTGTGTGCATGCATTCTGCGAAAGTTGTGTCCTGTTTCACATGTTATATTTTAAGCTCCACTTCGCACTTCACACTTCTCACTGCACTCTTCACACTCCACACTTCGCACTCCACACTTCACACTTCACTCTTCATGCCCCACACTTCACACTGCACTCTTCACACTCCACGCTTACACTCCACCCTTCATCTCATCTGAGCGCTTGTCGCCTTATCCCAGTTCATCTCTTCTTATCTCATCTCTTCTCATATGTCATTTAAGCTTTCATGAATCACTTCCCAGTACTACTTCAAGAACTTGCATGCGCCGTGCGCCAGCCAGACCCGTGCGTGCGTGCTTTGTGCGAAGCTGTTGCAGCGTTGCTGTCCAAGAACATGACCTGCGCGCGACCCCGGTGCAATGCGACGCCAAGCAAGCACTTTCCTCACACTTCACATTACGCTCTTCACGCCCCACACTCCACACTTCACACTTGCACCTCATCTCAACTCATCTCATCTGAGCTCGTCTCATCTCATTTCATGTCTTCCCATCTGTCAGCTAAGTTCTTCTTGGCTATTTTCATGTCATCTGAGCGCGGCTCAACCTTTCTCATCTCACCGAATCTAGTCTCAACTCATCTCGGCTCTTCTGCACGTCAGAAAGCTTGAGACACAGATGCATTTACACAGAAGAGTCTTTACAAAATACTTTGTACTGCAAGGCTTGCACAAAGCACTTCCCAGTACAACCTTGTACTACACAGCTTGCACAGAGTACTCCCCAGTAGTACTTTGTACACAAGACTTGAAGAAACACCTTTCACCTCATCTCACCTCTTCGTAACTCATTTCAATTCTTCTGTATGCCAAACATTTTGGTAACAAACAGAATCCCTTGTGCACACACTTTCTATATTGTATAGGTGAAGCTTGTGGTATATTGCACACCTAGACCATAATATATTTGCAGTATTGAGGTGATTAATGCCAAGTGTTCATGCATTGCACCAAATCTCAACTGCAAGTCTTTCGTCAAGACAACTTATTGTAAACATGGTGTAGTTGTTATCTGTCAATCAGACTCACACAGTCCAGGGTCAACAGCTGCATTCTTTTTCAGCACTGCGCTATGTCTAGGTTTTGGCAGCTCTTTGGACCCGCACTGGCACAGCTTAATCCGCAAACACTTGTTGGCAGCCTGGTTGCCCGTCATGGCACTTCACGAAGCAAATCAGACATTGCGGACCCAAGCCGCATCTGCTTGTGACAAACGACATTCTGCACCTGCTCGGTAAGCACTCAACACCATCGCCGCAGCGTGCACACCGTCATCAGTCAGGGCAACGCAGTGGTGCTCTGCCAAGGTATCGTCTTGTTCCGTGCGAACAGTTGTCAAGGCTTCGAAACAAAGAGCGCAGAGTCTGAAGTAACCCAAACCAATATTCCTGCGCTCCTCGGTTGGGATACTTCGTCTGCACGCGAAGCACCGTGAATTTTGCAACGCATCGTAGACATGCAATGCAATCTTCAAACTGTGCTTGAGAGCTGCCATTTCTTCGAAGCCAATGTCAATCATCAAGTTTTGCGACTCCAAATTTCCTTCCTCTTCGACTTTGCGTTGCAGCAAGTTTCTAAGGTTAGCGCTCTGCAGCACATAAGCATTCGTAGCTGTCGAAGCAGCGCTCACGTTGCTGAGCGCATGAAGATCCAGCAATTCGAAATAGATTGCAAACCGCAAGAAGTCGCAAGGTCTCATAGCCATGGCGTTTGCCCTCGTGGACCGCGCTGTCGCACGAGGACGCTATCAAAATGGTTTTGCAACAGCAGTGCTTAGCTACAGTAGGTTGCCGAAGTGTCTGGAAGTCTCCTGTCGTGTAACACAGTTAGTGAAGACATGGAGGTAGCAAGAACAATTGCGTCATTGCAGAACTTTGGTGCCTTCTTCTTTGCGTGTTCTCTGACTGTACCTACAAAACCACGAACTGCAACTTTATCGTTGGCAGCTACCACTTCAAACAGCTGCAAGCACGTCATACCAGTGATTTGACATCGATGCTGGGATTCACTATCATACATAAACTCTTCGTTCCAGTCTGGAGCAAACACCGCTTCACATAAGAGGAAACATCTAACAACCAATACACTCATCCTGTTCTGATTCGCGTTCCCAAGTCTCTTCATAAAGTTTGAAACCCTGATATTTTCTTTTTTGACCAATACCTTTTTTTTGCTTGGCATCACTCAGAATCTGGTTCATGTTTGCATCAAACACCATTGAACCTACAAGTCCTTACTTACTTCAGAATCAAGCAGAATTCAGAGCCCAGCGCGATGCAGACCATGCACCTTTTTCATCTGACCTTGAATCCTTGGCAGCAATCATGCTACAATCACACGGCCCGCACTGGCACGCGTGCCATCGCATTGAGCATCCTGTATGTGCAAGCATCAGCGATGCAACAGCAGATCGTCTTTGTCCAAACAACGTACCTTAAAAATAAGCCTGGTGTTACCTATAGCCCATTCAGTGGGCTTCTTCGCCGCAATCAAGTTCCACCACAAGAACATATACAAGACTCGAATTCCCAGCGCGGTGAGGGTCACGCACTGTGGGAAGCTGTGCGTCTGATTGTCCCGGCTAAATGGATTTCGCAGCTCCTGCTGCAAGGCTTCATCGCAAGATGGGCATATAGATAAGGGGGAAGCAATGGCAAGAGGTTCCAAGACAGGTCTGTTGTGTCCACAAGCGATGCAGCGGTGATTCTCCACCGCCTGCGCCACTCGAAATAACCGATGGCAACGAGCATTGAATTCATTCATGCTTTCGACGTGAATGATAGGTGGGATCGGAGGCAAGATTCTCTTGCAAAAGTCTCGGTGTCTCAGGTACCGCTGATCTTGCGAAATCGCATCCGATGCCGTGCGGCAGGTGCAGGCCAACGGACAATGCTGACGGCTGTGTCAAAGCTTCAAGGTTGCCATGTGCTCGACAGTACAAAGCCATGGCTGGTCATGCCGCATTTTCCCGAATGCCCGCACTGGCGATCCGTTGTTCCAGGTTCCCATTCCACTGCTCGTCAAGTGTTTTTGTTACTGGAAAAAGCATGATGCATATACATTCGTTGAGCCTTCTATCCCGTTTATTGTATATGGACGTTACTGCAACCGTAACAACCATAACAATCACAGCAACCACACGTGACATGGTATTACGTGACACGAGAGATTTCATTATCCATAGAATCATGACGTATACTTGAGACGTGATGTCCAAGGCTTGCGAAGCTTTTCTGTCGTCTATTGCATATCTACGCTGGCAACCAATGCTAGACACAGCAACAAGAACGTGATTACATGACACAACGATTACATGCTGAAACTGCACAGCCTTGTTGAATATGATGGCTTTGTCAACGAAAGTCTCGACATCTTCGGAACATGTGATGCATCATCCATCATAATAACCACATATGTCCCGCACACAAGTATGGTGATGAAAAGAATAGTATGAAAGTAGCCTAGCGGTTCTTTTTCTTCGTGTCGCAGCAACCTCCGACCCGGAATGGTACGAAGGACGATGTCAGACACTACAGAGTGACGCTATGAGCGACATATCAACTCTTCTCAAGTCGAAGTGGCGTGGAACAACTTCAAGTATGCACCAAGGGGCTGTGGCTACAGCTTGTTCGGTCGTTGCTCTCGTCTTGCAAAAAGCGACCTTGCCATGCTTTGTGCCTCGCAAGGATCTTTTTTTTGGTGTCACGGCAACCTTCGACCCGCACTGGTACGAAGGATGACGTCAGAAACTGCAGAGCGACGCTGGTAGCGTCACATCAACTGCAAGTCGAAGTGGCGTCAAACAACTTCAAGTGTGTGCCGAAGTGCTGCGGCTTGGTGATTTCAGAGTGTCCTTCACTCTCTTGGCCTTCGTCAACGGCGTCTGCATCGACATTTCCGCCGCGGTGCGCTTGTTGCTCTCATCTTGGAAAGCTACTCTCTTGCCACGCCTTGCGCCGGCACCAAGCATCTAAGTCACCAGGGTCTGCATTTGCAAAAAAGACAACTTGCCAATATGCAACGTCGTCACCCTTGACGTGTGGCTGCGCGATGACCCGCAGCAACGTCTGAGGCTGCATCCGAATCACCGGCATCACTTCTTTCAAAGTGCCCACCCACAGCAGAGTCACTTTGCCCCCGCTTTCAGCAACTGGGTCTTCTCCAACGATGGTAATTCGAACCCCTTTTTCATGGTCATTTGCATGCTCTTGCGGAGTTTCATTGCTGCAGCGAATCATCATCTCGGCCAACTCGATCACTCGATCGTGCTTGTCAAGAACTTGCTCGGCAGCATCCACGTGGATGTCTGTGACATGCACGGGTATAATCCCAGGGCGAGAGCTTTCTGCTTGCACTGCAAACAACGGTTTCGGCGTGCCCACAAAGCTACTAGAGCGTTCTTTCACCGACACAGCTTGCAAGGCGTTGCGAGCCGGTCTCGATTGATATGGAGCTTCTTCGACAATCACGCATCGCATGCTCCAATTCTTGCATCGGATTGCGCCCACAGCTTTTTGATGATCGGTGATTGGCTCCGGCGGGTTATGGCCTATGGCAGCAAGCACATGACCTCCATGGTAGCTGTGAATACTTCTGTATGGTCTGCCACCGAGATTTCTGTAGCATAACAGCACCTACGCTCAGCATGATGCTCGCATTGTTTCTTGAAACGTTGCTTGCAGCCATCGTAGTGCCAGCTATTTTCAGTATCCAACGGAATGTCTAAAATACTTACCCATGGCAATTCCCAGATATCGTCTGGGGAAAATTTCCTTGGCCCGCTGCTATTGAATATCAGCTGTGCGACAGTAGAAGCAGAGACCAGCAATGCAGGCTTGTCACTGAAACTTGTTCGCTCGGTACCTGGCCGCATCGACATCACATGCGGAATGGCCATTGTCCTCGCTTGTTTGAGCTGTGTGGCAAAATGGCCTGTGACTTCTACTGCGCGGGTATATTTCAACCATTTCAAACCAAAGCCGTACTTATGTTCGGCGGCTGAGCCAACAAATTACTGACCATGTACACTTTCCCTACTTCGAGGTCTCAGCAACTTGCAATGCGAGATCTCCGTGACCAATGATATCTGCGCGATACACATTTTGCTGTTCATCCATGTCTTCCACAATCGCTTTTTGAAACTCCTGCTCCAGCTGTGTGTTGTATTTTCTTTCTGAAAAGTATCTATCACACTGATTCGAGCCACCACAGTAGCTTCTTTCAAGCAGGCGGCAACTTTTAATGACGTCACTGGAAAATGCATTGGCAAGTCTTTCAAAGCCAAACTGCCTCCACCTGCGATCTTTTCATTCTTTTCATTTTCAGCCGAAGCGATACCCAAATTTTTATCAAACCGAATAGCAAAGCGGCTGGCCGACAAGCTATACTTTTGTTTCTCCTTTCCGGAGAACCAGCGATGCGTTGGTGATGGACACAAGGCGATTGGCCGTGAGCTCCCTTCGAGCTGGTCCTTTGTGTTCTTGCCAGGCATCAATCTGCAACGTGTCTTTGCGATGCAATCCGCACACTAGGTAGCATGTATAGTTTGCGTCTTTTTCTTCGACCTCGACGATTCGTCCAACGACACGCTTGCTGCTATCGAGCTTGCCAGCCTTCGTGAGCTCGTTAGGCATCACAGCCATGGCCTTTTTCTCCTCGACTGCCATGGCTCTACCAATCACGGCCCGCACTGGCGCGTGATCGACTGAGGAAACAGCCGCAGCAGCGAGGAACCTTGATGCAGCCATTACATTGCGATCTGCAGCTACTGAGTTGCTAAACACAATAGAACTACGCACAACGGCGTCAGAAAATGCAGCACCAAAACCGGGCCTCGGCGCCAAAGCGAAAAAAAAACACGATTTTGAAGCACTAAAAAAAAATAAAAGGAAAAATCACCAACGCCAAAACTCAGAAAACCCGCTGACAGATCACTATCACTAGCACAAACTTGAATCAGCCACTCCAATACGATGCACGACTTTCAGCTGCAAAACACCATAGTATTTCGCAAACAGCCGCAGCAGCGAGGAACCTTGATGCAGCCATTACACTGCGATCTGCAGCGACAGAGTTGCAAAACACAGCTCCAAAACAAGGTCTCGGTGCCAAAGCGAAATAAGAACGATTCATTACGATTCACAACTCTCAGCTGCAAAAGACAAGAATATTACATAAAGAGCCGCAGCAGCGAGGAACCTTGATGCCGCCATTACAATGCGTTTTGCAGCATCACGTGGCTAACCCGCATGTATCTACACACATGGCAACAAAACGTGACAACAATCATGTAGCCATTCCACAGCGATCTGCAACCACAGATTCCAAAACACCCTATGACTACGCACGCACAAGCACACCCAAGGCAGCTTGAAGCCACCGTTACAGTGCGGCAAAAAAAAAGGCAAATCGACCGCAGCCGCAACTGCCGCACACGAGGTACGTTTCATCGCCGCCTGCAGCCACTTTACACGGAAAAACACACGGTTTCGTCCTCCGGCTTCCTCCCCAAAGCAAAGCCCATGCAACATTCATGCAGCCATTACAATGCGTTTTGCAGCATGACGTGGCTAACCCACATGTATCTACGCACATGGCAACAGAGCATGACAGCAATCATGCAGCCACTCCAATGCGATCTGCAACCACAGATTCAAGAAACGCATAAAACTACGCACACAGGAGCAGCCACTCGTTGCAGAACACAGAGGAGGAACCAATTTCGTGGCAAACCCGCATGTCTCGACACACACATGGCAACAAAACGTGACAACAATCATGTAGCCATTCCACTGCGATCTGCAACCACAGATTCCAAAACACCCTATAACTACGCACGCACAAGCACACCCAAAGCAAAGTCACTGTTACAGTGCGGCACAAAAAAAAGGCCGCACACTGGAGGTACGTTTCATCGCCGCCTGCAGCCACTTTACACGGAAAAACACAAGGTTTCATGCTCCGGTTTCCTCCCCAAAACAAAGCCCATGTGTCATTCTTGCAGCCATCACAATGCGTTTTGCAGCATGACGTGGCAAACTCACATGTATCTACACACACGGCAACAAAACGTGACAACAATCATGTAGCCATTCCACTGCGATCTGCAACCACAGATTCCAAAACACCCTATGACTACGCACGCACAAGCACACCCAAAGCAGCTTGAAGCCACCGTTACAGTGCGGCAAAAAAAAAGGCAAACCGACCGCAGCCGCAACCGCCGCAAACAGGAGGTACGTTTCATCGCCGCCTGCAGCCACTCTACACGGAAAAACACAAGGTTTCGCGCTCCGGATTCCTCCCCAAAGCAAAGCCCATGCAACATTCATGCAGCCATTACAATGCGTTTTGCAGCATCACGTGGCTAACCCACATGTATCTACACACATGGCAACAAAACGTGACAACAATCATGTAGCCATTCCACTGCGATCTGCAACCACAGATTCCAAAACTACGCACGCACAAGCACACCCAAAGCAAAGCCACTGTTACAGTGCGGCCAAAAAAAGGCAAACCGACCGCAGCCGCAACCGCCGCACACACGAGGTACATGTCATCGCCGGCCGAAGCCACTTTACACGGAAAAATACAATTTTTCGTGCTCCGGCTTCCTCCCCAACACAAGCCCCATGCAACGTTCATGCAGGCATTACAATGCGTTTCGTAGCATCACGTCGCAAACCTGCACGTATCCCTTCTTGTGTTTGAATTTGCAGGGCACAAACTCAAGCCATTCTCCGAGCGTGCAAGTGTCTTGGGAGTCGACCTCGACCTTAGTTCAGCTGTTGCGGATGGCGTTATCAGAGTTTGCAACAAGCCAAGTAGGGTTGCTGAAGTTGGAGACTTGGTCAGACAAGTGCTTGATACTCAGTCTATCACCTCGAAAGAAGCCAGCCGGCTGCTAGGTAGACTGCAGTTTGCTGACTCCCAGATTATGGGGCGCATGGGGAGACTTGCAATGCATGACTTCAGGCAACATGTTAGGTCTCATGCACCCACTCACTCCTTGGACTCCTCCGCACTTGGATCACTCCGAATGTTGCTTGAAAGGTTAGAGAAGGGCAAACCCAAAGAAGTGCCATGCCTTCCTGTGGGCAGTCCCGTTGTGATATTCACAGATGGTGCGAGCGAAGGTGATGACCACACCATTGGTGGTCTGGTTGTGGACGGGCAGGACATTGAGTTTTTCTCATGTAGGGTACCAGAAGCCCTCATTGAAAAGTGGCAGTCCATTTTCTCACACGTCATGGGCTTGATTGAGCTGTACGCCGTTTTGGTTGCTGCTTCTGCTTGGGCGTCGAAGATCACGGGCCACAGGTCGCTTTTCTTTATCGACAACAACCCTGCAATGGACTCTCTGATCAAGGGAACTTCAGGGACTCAGTTCTACAGAGAGCTGCTTGAACGATCACTGCGATCTGCAACCACAGATTCAAGACACGCATAGAACTACGCTCACAGGAACAACCTTGCAGAACACAGAGGAGGAACACATTCGCGGATGAAACGACTGCAGCCGCAACCGCCGCACACAAGAGGTACCTTTCATCGCCGGCCGAAGCCGCTTTACACGGAAAAATACAAGGTTTCGTGCCCTGGCTTCCTCCCCAACACAAGCCCCATGCAACATTCATGCAGCCACTACAAAGTCACCACTTTCCAAAGTCACCACTTCCCTTCGTCACCCCTTCCTCACCACTTCCCTTCGTCACCACTTCCCTCAATCACCACTTCCCAAAGTCACCACACCCCACTCCCTTCGTCACCACTTCCCAAAGTGACCACACTCCCTTTGTCACCACCTCCCTTCGTCACCACTTCCCTTAGTCTCACACCGCCCTTCATCAATGTCAATTCTTTTGTGATGTATTGTTATGTGATGTCAAGTCTCACACTGCCCTTCATCAATGTCAATTCTTTCGTGATGTATTGTTATGTGATGTCAAGTCTCACACCACCCTTCATCAATGTCAATTCTTTTGTGATGTACTGTTATGTGATGTCAAGTCTCACACCACCTTCCATCAATGTCAATTCTTTTTGTCAAGTCCCACACCACCCTTCATCAGTGTCAATTCTTTTGTGATTTATTGTTATGTGATGTCAAGTCTCACACCACCCTTCATCAATGTCAATTCTTTTGTGATGTATTGTTATGTGATGTCAAGTCTCACACCACCCTTCATCAATGTCAATTCTTTTGTGATGTATTGTTATGTGATGTCAAGTCGCACCCCACCCTGCATCAATGTCAAGTCTCACAATTCTATTTGTCCGTAACACGGAAGTATTGCTTTGCAATTTCCTTTAATAGTTATGCACATATTCATAAATTCTTATATTCACATACCATTAACAGATACTAATACGTATTAACTTATGAACACCAAAAAGCACAACATCCAATTCTACATCACACACGATCAGCTTCTTGCAACAGTTTCTTGCAACCCCTTGCAACCCTTGCAGGTCTTGCAGGTCCAATCCACTCTCCGATCTGGTGTCCGAACGTATCAGAACTAGACGACGGATGGCCCGAGAGCGGGGTCTTCTCTTGTTAGTATGGAGACACCATATTACAAAACAATATATTAAAGATGTGTTATACGCAGTCGAAAAGAGGAGTATCAAGACAATATAGCATAAGTACAAGACAATAGTTTGCATCGGAAACACTTTTACACACAGAAGCTTTTACACAGAGCAAGCATTTACACAGAGAACCCCTTACACAGAGAAGCTTTTACAGACAGGCACTTTTACACACAGACACTTTTACACACAGACGCTTTTACACACAAGGCACTTTTACACACAGACACTTTTACACACAGGCGCTTTTACATACAGACAGTTTTACACACAGACGCTTTTACACACAGTTGCTTTCACACAGACGCTTTTACACACAAAGCTTTTACCCACAGAAGCTTTTACAGACAGAAGCAGATGCTTTTACACGCAAATGCTTTTACACACAGACGCTTTCACACGCAGACGCTTTTACACACAGACACTTTTACACACAGACGCTCGCACACACAGACGCTTTTACACCGCAGACACTTTTGAACACAGATGGTTTCACACACAGACTCTTTTACACGCAGACGCTTTTACACGCAGACGCTTTTACACACAGACGCTCGTACACACAGACGCTTTTACACCACAGACGCTTTTACACCACAATCGCTTTTACACACAGACAGTTTTACACACAAACGCTTTTACACACAGACGCTTTTACACACAGAAGCTTTTACACACAGAGGCTTTTACACACAGACTCCTTTACACACAGACGCTTTTACACACAGACGCTTTTACATACAGACCCTTTTACACACAGACCCTTTTTACACACAGACGCTTTTACACACAGAAGCTTTTACACACAGAAGCTTTTACACACAGAAGCTTTTACTTTTACACACAGAGGCTTTTACACACAGACTCCTTTACACACAGACGCTTTTACACACAGACGCTTTTACATACAGACCCTTTTACGCACAGACCCTTTTACACACAGAAGCTTTTACACACAGAAGCTTTTACACACAGAAACTTTTACACACAGAAGCTTTTACACACAAACACTTTCACACACAGAAGCTTTTACACACAAACACTTTCACACACAGAGACCGGACGCGTGAAACCCCAATTTTACTTCAGTTTTTGACGTTCAACGTCCATTTCGTGCGAAAGGATCGCGATGGGCCAAGTAAAATCACAATTTTTCTCCAGTTTTTGACGTCCAACGTCCATTTCGTGCGAAAGGGTCGCGATGGGCCAAGTAAAATCGCAATTTTCCTCAGTTTTTGACGTCCAACGTCCATTTCGTGCGAAAGGGTTGCGATGGACTAACTAAAATCACAATTTTTCTGCAGCTTTTGACGTCCAACGTCCATTTCGTGCGAAAGGGTTGCGATGGATGCATCAAAATCGCAATTTTTCCTCAGTTTTTGATGTCCAACGTCCATTTCGTGTGAAAGGGTTGCAATGGATACATCAAAATCGCAATTTTTCATCAGTTTTTGACGTCCAACGTCCATTTCGTATGAAATGATCGCGATGGGCCAAGTAAAATCGCAATTTTTCCTCAGTTTTTGACGTCCAACGTCCATTTCATGCGAAAGGGTTGCGATGGACTAATTAGAATCATAATTTTTCCTCAGTTTTTGACGTCCAACGTCCATTTCGTGCGAAAGAGTTGCCCGTGACACCTCAAAATCGTAATTTTTCTTCAGCCTTTGACGTCCAACGTCCATTTCGTGCGAAAGGGTTGCGATGGATACATCAAAATCGCAATTTTACCTCAGTTGTTGACGTCCAACGTCCATTTCGTGCGAAAGGGTTGCGTTTCGTGGCGCTCCGGCGGCCGCCGCCGCCTTAAGAGAGAGATAGAAAGAAGAGCGAGAGGAGATCTGCAGATGTGAAGGTGTGAAGATGTAGATCTGCAGATGTGAGGATGTGAATATGTAGATCTGCAGGTGTGAGGGTGTGAAGATGTAGATCTGCAGGTGTGAGGGTGTGAAGATGTAGATCAGCAGATGTGAGGGTGTGAAGATGTAGATCTGCAGGCGTGAAGGTGTGAAGATGTAGATCAGCAGGTGTGAGGGTGTGAAGATGTCGGTCTGCAGATGTGAGGGTGTGAAGATGTAGATCAGCAGATGTGAGGGAGTGAAGATGTAGATCAGCAGATGTGAAGGTGTGAAGATGTAGATCAGCAGATGTGAGGGTGTGAAGATGTAGATCAGCAGATGTGAAGGTGTGAAGATGTAGATCAGCAGATGTGAAGGTGTGAAGATGTATTACAACGACTGCTTTTTTACGAAGAACCCTTCGCAGGCGCTCTCGGGAAAAATTGAAAGAGCAAGCCAGAAGAAACCAGAAGAAAACAGCCAGTCATGACTTTGATGATTTTCATGATTGTTTGTTCTTGTCATTCAGGGGATAGTGGGATAGTGTTTGTTGGTGTTTTGTTTGTTGGTGTTTTGTTTCAGACCAAGGTTCTGGCTCAGGACGCCCCCCGGATTCGCTCAGCATTTCGTTTTGAGGGAGCCGTTACCTAAGCGGGTCTAGGTGCTTGACGCGCGGGCCTATCGATAACTGGCCTTTGCCTACGATCGCTGCTGTTTGATCAGCCGTTCGTATCGCATCTATGCTTGGTTGGTATATACAATTTGCTGCACAGTTGAATTTCCTGTGACAGCCCTTGGATTCCGCACTACCTGGTATTTGCAACAACTTTCGGGTCCCAGCCCGTGATTACTGGGGCGGCCGCTGCTGTTGAATCAGCCGTTCGCAATTTTTACAATTTGCATGTGGTTTCAATTTGGCAATTTTCTTCTCTTGACTGGCACTGCGGGGGCCTACAACCGACTACATTGATCTGATTTGACAATTTCTGCAGCCGCAGGTGATTTTCCTTGACGGGTTTGTGCAAAATTTTGCATCTCAGTATATGTGTAGTTTCCTTTTGATCTTCCTTGTGGTCATTGTAACATTCACATCTCTGCAAGATTTCGCCCAACAAGGACACCTATCGCCGCAAAGCCCGCAGGAAGCGAGCCCAAGCAAGGCGGTTCTGGTTTCTTTTTCGAAGAGGACGGATTTCCTTGAAGAAGAGCGCTTTGCGGAGGATCAAATTGATTCTCCAAAAGCACCACAGTCAGGTCATCATTTCATTGCGCAGATTCAGAACGCAATGGATTTGACCAACGACGACAATGCAGAATACTACCCTTGGAAATGCCCTTGTGGGAGAATAAACAAAAATGGGCAGTACAGTGCTCCATTTGCTACGGGCCCTGGACTGCTGGCGTGCGCCACAGGACGCAGCCCAAGACCTACGATTGGCAGGATGCATCATGGAAAGATTGGGAAAGCTCAAGTCGTTCTGCGAGCAGAGCCTCCAGCTACCACTATGTGGAACCCAGTCCATCACCAAGACATCGATCCAATCAACAAAGACCTTTTGGCAGAGGCAGACATGCTGGCAAAGGGAAGAACAATAGCAAAAAGGGATTGAACCAAGGTCGCGGACAACAACAAGAACCGGCCTCACCTTTCCAAACAGGGGAGCAAGGCTTTGCATCTTGGCACTCGCTGGATGCATCCAAATTCATGCCGACATCAGAACTTGCACCAAGTCCATCTGCATCAGTGGCGACTGCTTTCAGCAGTGCGGATCAGGAAGGGGTGCAGCCCCTGCGAAAGGCCTACCCAGACCCAAGCACGATGCCAGAGGACACAAAGTTACTGATCGAAAAGGCCGATCGAGAGAGTGGACGGCTTGGCATCAAGAATTTGCGTCAAGCGACCAAGTACCTCGGAAAGGCCAAAAAGCACCTTGCCGAGGTTTCAGAGCAACAGAGCGCATCGAGCGCAGTGGATGGCTCACCTTGCTGCAGGAATCCAGGTGTGGGCGGCGCAATTGAGAGACTTCCACAAACATCAGACCCTGCTTACAGATCAGGCAAGTCGAGCCCGAACAGAGATCAATGCGACCAACAAGATCATCCAACAACTCAGCAGCCAGGCAGCTGGTGGAACTGCCTCAGCCAATCCACCGGTACCTTCCCCCTCCGAGGTGGAAGACTTGACGGAGGATGCTGTTGACATGGACGAAGACGCCATGCAACAAAAGCTGCAAGGGGTATTGAAGCGTTGTGCAGGTTCTCTTGGTCTCGACGTTGTGAATCAGAAGCCAAACGAGATGATGGAGGACGAGGAGGAAAAAGAGGAGGATGTGCCAGACAAGCATCCCAAAAGACCTCGATCCTTAGAGCCCTTTGCATCGCCTGCGTCGAAGTGAACATAGGCCGTGCTAAAGTAGTTCTTTGCAATTCTTTGCATGAAGCCAGTACCAAGTGTTTCCATGACACTGCCGTTGGGATATGCGACAGCTGGGAAACCGTTTCACCTTTGCTTTTGCCATGGACGCATTCCATCTTGGATGAACCCAGGTATGTGAGTCCTTTCCAGGCTGCAATTAAGGCTTTTACCTTGCAATGGGAAGCTTGCGCAGATCGGTTGTGCGAAGGAGTTTCCACACTTAGTCTTTCAAATCCTCCTTTGAAATCATTGTACATTTCTTTGAAGACTTCTGAAATCCCATTCGAGCAATTTCACAATGAAACAGGTTCGTTTTGAGGACCAGATTGATGTCCATTTGGGTGACGATGAAACATTGGAGATGTACATATATTGCAGTTGCACAGAATGCACTCCTGAATTGGGAAATGAAACCATGGAGCATGACCAATCACCATCCAGTTCCACGTCCCCTTCTGATGTGCACCCGCCAGCTTCGGCCGGAGATCGACAGGAAGCTATCCTTTTTCACTTGCAAGATGATCCAATTAGGACATTTCTTGAATGGATCGATTATGACAGAATGATTGTTGAAATAGCACATCATTTCTCCGTGAACCCAGCCACCGTGGTTGATGCATACGAAGTCAACACACCATTGGTCGGACTCCCACCTGACGCAGTCCCTGTCATTGCGCACCTTTTCCCAGACATCGCGGTAGGGCAGAATGCCAAACTAGTCGTTTTTGACGTGGAAGTTCATGGCTATAGGTCTGAGCCACACTTTAGGATGGGACCCGCTGCTAGGTGCTTTGTGCTGCCAGTACCGGAATGGGTCGACCGCAATGCAATCTTAATCTTGGCAAATGTTGACCTTTACTGTAATGCTGAGAATGGGAGGTGCTTGATGTGGCTGGACGGCTTCAGATGGCCGGATTGCGACCTACAGCCCATACGCGGGGCTCACGGGATTACATCCGAATAGCACTGCCCCCATTGTCTAGACACGACTGCCCTACAGCACAAATGATCCACTGGACGCAGGCTGGGGTTTTGGATCAGGAAATTCTAGATCGTGTAGTCCAAGATGAAGTTCAAACAAGATACTCACCAAGCTTACTTGATTACGACGAGGTTCGTAATCTTGCGAGATCAAGCAGTGAATCAGAAGAAGACGACCTTGTCAAGCCATGCAAATGAGCCCCAAATCCATTGCCAGTGCATCCAGTGAGTGGAATGAAGAGCCACTTGGTTGGAACATTGATCTCCAACGCACGTTCAAGCTGAAGTCACGGCAGTTTGCTCTGATGAACCAGTTGAATTAATGGTCTACAGTCTACACGTGGTTGTTGGGTAATGGGAACCAGGTGCTCTGTACAGAACCGAAAATTGCCTGGATAGGTAATGACCCCCGTGAATGGGAAGATGAGATTCTGCACCCATGGCGTCACCACATTAGATCTTCAGATGTGGTCAGACTTGACTGTGTGATGCCTACCCCGCCAAAGTCTGATGTTGAGGAACATACTGCCCACATCTTGGTTACCTTGAATCCTACGCAGTTGGAGCCAATCCTAGTTTCGCTTGAATTTCAAGGGATAGGAGATGATGAAGTCCTTGTGCGCTTTGCTCTGTTGACACCCAAAAGCATTGCCAAACAGGACCTGATTGACAGGCTACCACTTCTGCGTCAGATTGAAGACCGCCGTGTAGATTGGACGGGATCTGGTTTTGATGAGGGCAGAGATCAGATCATGCGGGTTAGGAATGGGATGTGTGTCCGAATTTCTATCCAACCTGAACTGAATCCCCCAGTGACTCCACCTCTTGATGACACCGTTGCGCTGATGCAATTGACCAACCATGCAGAAGGTTTGCCCATGCATTTGAAACCTCCTCTTGCCATGCCAGATGATGTCGGTAGAGGATCCCCAACGGATAATTTGACTGAAGAATTTCTACAAGCAGTTGAGGCTGTGCGGACTGCTGGTGAACAGGAACCACCTCCTACTGACCCTGACCAGAAGCTATCCAAGCTCTCTGGGACAGATTCACCCAACAGGTAGCAGTCAATTCCACATTGCCTCCCAACACTGGACGAGTAGAAAGCTGGTATTTACATCACCCCGACTTCACACGGTGTCATGCATCACGTATAACACTTTTGGAAAAACGCTTTTGGAACATGTTTTCCGGCAATGGCAAACGCAATTGTCAGCAACTTGGGCTGATAAAGTAAGGGATAGACAAGCCCTTACTTTTGCTCTTGTGCATCCTGAGCCCGAGGATATTGCTGTTGGTGTCCTGGCTCAGATTATTGTCACTGAGGGTGCTGTCGCTGATAGTAGATCCAATGTCATCTCGGTGTATGACTCTGATCCGGACATGGAACGTAGTCCCTATACCTTGGCGATGGTCCTCCCACGTCGTTTGAACCTTGCAGGTCTGCTTAGTGTGTTGCATCTCCAGGCCGAATGTCCACCACATGCGCTTGAGAATCTTTGCAGTCTTTGGATTGGACGGATTCCGATTGGCTCGAATCATGAGGTCAACGTTTTTATGAGAAATGCATTCCGTTTGATCCTGAGTAGGGGATACGATTGGATGTTCCATATACTTACCCTTGACAATGCACAGCTCCGCAGGATCTTGCAACGAGCCATTCGAAGTGAAGTCTTTGACCGGCCACCTGAACCCAACTTTGTCAATGTGCTTGCAACCACAGCTGACCTTCCCAGTGCCGACCGAGCTGGATCCCAATCGTTGAACGACATTTTCAACGTGGCCACCAACGAGAGCCACCAGATTACAACCCACTACTGAGAGTTCAAGTTTGGTATCTTAATAATTATTTTGATCACGTGAAGCAAAAATCACTGATGAATCATTCATGTGGAGAACGGATTTCATCTTCCAATGGCGTGACAGGCTTGTGAGAACCGCATCAGTGGAAGTTTTGGCATTGTCGCAGCTGATCCCTTCAGCGCCTCACGCCCTGCCCCAGCCGCATGTGATCCTTACACAAGGTGTGCCACCGAACAGTTATGCTGTGCTGATTTCAGCGTGCGGTACCGGACAACTCCAGATCCACAATCGGCAGTTTGCACATTTGCTTCCAGGTCGGATTGTTGGAAAAGACATCACTCGGCCTTGCTGTTCCTGAAGAGCATCAGCACCGACCCATGATCATCCAGATGGCTGGGCGCACTTATTTTCCTGATGGTCCCGTATATGTGCAGATGGGAATGCACATCACAATATTGATTTCAGCTGTTGATGTTCACATTTACACTGAACAGGTAGTGGATGCCTTTCTAGCTTGATGCAACATCAATCCCGAATGTTACTGAAAAATAACAGCTCAGTGCCTCAAAGTGTCTGCAAACCAGCGGACTTTGGAGTGCCCGATGACTTTTGTGGGGAGTGACCATGCTATGGCACGCCCCCCAAGACCAGCTCATGATGGAGCTATTGATTGGAGTCTCGAATTGGGTGCACTCTTTCAAACCAATGGTGCCTTGAATGCTTGGGATGATGAGACAACAATGGCAGTTACTACATGGTATGTTCATCATGACCGCAGACCAATCTGTAACCGGCCAAGACACTTGCAATTGCTGGGAAATCCAATCACCTGGATATATGATTTGCGCCGTGCTTGGGAAGATGTTTTGGACCGACGACTGCCATTTGCTACCCATACCGTCAAGCCCCGACCCCCGCAATTCCAAGAACGAAGTGCTTGTCATATCATTCTTGAACAAGCGCAAAAGCCGGATCCGTCCTTACAGCCCTGATTGACTCACCAATGACGGCATCATTCAAGGTGCTTTTTCGGTTGATCTGCAGGTTAATGTGGATGGCATCATTCGTACAATGGAAGCTGCATTCTTTTGCACCATGCATCAGCGTACTCTCATTCACAATGGCAGACGTATACCGGCACATGATTGGGTAGCCGTACAGCCAGGAGCTAGCCTCTATTTACGGCTAACCTGACCTGCATCACAGGGTACTTTAACTGTACTCGTTCAGTGATGTTTTTAGGAGGATCTTCATTGTGTTATGTCATTGGCATTTTGGCTCAAGGTGGCATTCAATATATTCGAGCTGTTGCTTTACAGTTTTTTTTTGCGTTGGTCATTTGGTAGTGGGCTTTTGTTTCATGCTGTCAAGATTGCGTATTCATTGCCTTGTTTTTCAGTTTGCATTTCAACTGGTACTTTCAGGGCATGGTCTCGACGTTTCCCATTTTTTTTATTTCACGTTGACTTGACAACAGATCAACACAATACATTTTATTGAAGTAGTTGAACTCACTCCAGTGTTTAGCACTGCATGGCAGCGGGCATCGGTGGTGGCCCCTTCTTTCAGCTTCGAGCTTGGAGGATTCACAGTTAAACTGTCAGCATCTTTTCCACAGCGGATTTTGCATTGAGTTCAGCCGATTGCATGTCATTTTCAGACATCAGTTCGGACCTCGACGGGGACTGGGACGACAGCTGGGCACTCATTCATGATGGAAACGTTTCACAGCCGAATTCAGAGGATCAACCTCGTCGTAATTTCCATGCCAAAGCTAAATGTAGACCTATACCTGACCCATTGCCAGCACCCCAATATAGACACAGTTTGTCACGCCCTCGCAGCATGCACCTCAAGGGAGGAAATCCAAGTTTGGGAGGTCTGGCAGCTCCAGTTCAACCTCAGCGGAGTTTTGAATCTCAGAGGGTTTCAGGTGTAGGTTTGAGTGCTCCAGAGTTTCAGCAATCAGTATCATGTAGTTTACAACCGACATCATTAGAGGAAGGGATTTGCCATGACATTCCAATGGAATTTCAATTGCAGAAGCCCGCAGTCATGAACAAGCGTCCTCGGAAGTCTTCCGTGCCAGCCCAGTCAAAAGGGCTCAGTGCAGCCGCCGTCACGACAAGCATCTGAATCGGGCATCGTTCGAACCTTATGGAATGCAGTGATTGCCATTTATTTACAGTTTTCACCTTTGCTCCAACAATTAGAAGGTAGTGAATATCGTGCTCAACATCATGCTCGCATTCTGGATAACTTTGCAGCCTCCACTTTACTGAAGTACCTTTCAGCCTTGTTGGTAGATCTGAGATTGTGCCTTCACACCCTGACAGAGATGCAACTCGCAGACATCCTGGTAGCTGGCAGACTGTCCCGGCACTCTGAAGATTCGATGGCATCGCCGTCGATGTTGATCAAGGCCATACGTTGGGGTATAAACATTTACAGATTGAAGGGCTGGCAGTGGCATTTGGATCTCTTATCGCATAATTTCAAACTAAGATTCCACATGATCAGAAGGAGAGTCTTCCATACATTCTGTACATCCTTTCGCAATTTGAAAGACACATTTTGGTGCGTGAGACATCGTCTCAGGACATTGTGATTTTGGGTTGTTTCCTTTTGCTGCCTTTTTTTCGGGACTCCGATTTGCAGATTTACAGCGCACTTCTCCATTGTCGCTCCAATGGGATGGTAAAGTTTTGAGAGGTTTGGCATGGCGGACCAAAACGAACTCATCAGGTACTCCATTCGGATTATTGGCATCCGGATTTCTCTCCAGAGGTACATATAACTGGCTTCTCAAATTTTTAGTGCGTTTGGATGAGATCGTGGTTGGGCATGGGTGAGATGGAGTGGATTTCATGATCCCGAGTTTTGGGCCGTCTGGGTTCCGGATCCTTCTACAACCAGTGAGTTATGCAGAGAGCCTATACTATGTGCGTCATTTCATCCCTTTGCCTTGGGAAAAATCTTCGCTACCGATTGGTGCATCTCCCCAGTCATATACTATACACGGCTTGAAATCCACATTGATTTCTTGGGGTACTCAGCTGGACCTTTCAGATGAGCAGAAACGATTGCAGGGCAAACACCAGTCAAAAAAATCATCCACCAGATTGTATACTGAGACCACAAAATGCAAATATTTGCACTTTAGGCACTTAATGAATTTATAAGTATACTATAAGTTACTATTATCCTTCTAATATCTTGTTCAAATTGTTTTTTCAAAAATATTTTGTTATAAGTTCCACTAAATTTTTAGGTGAACTTATAACATAATAAGGAAAATATAAGCAAATATAGTAGAATATTAGTCAAAAATAAGCCAAAATAAGCGAAAAGAAGTGATAAGAAGTGAAATTTGATTTTTATGTGTGTTTGATAGATTCGCAGGAATGTTGATTTTCGACGAAACAATATTGTCTCAGAGCACTACTTTTCTGACGAAACCTTCCTGAACAGGAATATGCTGCTAAAGAACAATTCTCTGAAGGCGCCTATTTGGAAAAAAAAATGGTAGGAAAAAAAAATGTAGGGACAATTTCTCTGCAGGATACTTCCTGAAAAGGAAAAATTGTGTGGGGAATAGTTCTCTGCAGGATACTTCCTGGAAAGGAAAAAAATTGTAGGGAATAGTTCTCTGCAGGATACTTCCTGGAAAGGAAAAAAAATGTAGGGAATAGTTCTCTGCAGGATACTTCCTGGAAAGGAAAAATTTTGTAGGGAATAGTTCTCTGCAGGATACTTCCTGGAAAGGAAAAAATTTGTAGGGAATAGTTCTCTGCAGGATACTTCCTGGAAAGGAAAAAATTGTAGGGAATAGTTCTCTGCAGGATACTTCCTGGAAAGGAAAAATTTTGTAGGGAATAGTTCTCTGCAGGATACTTCCTGGAAAGGAAAAATTTGTAGGGAATAGTTCTCTGCAGGATACTTCCTGGAAAGGAAAAAAATTGTAGGGAATAGTTCTCTGCAGGATACTTCCTGGAAAGGAAAACTTGTGTAGGGAATAGTTCTCTGCAGGATACTTCCTGGAAAGGAAAAAAATTGTAGGGAATAGTTCTCTGCAGGATACTTCCTGGAAAGGAAAAAATTGTAGGGAATAGTTCTCTGCAGGATACTTCCTGGAAAGGAAAAAAATTGTAGGGAATAGTTCTCTGCAGGATACTTCCTGGAAAGGAAAATTTTGTAGGAAGAAAGGGCAGAGGACGTGGTGGAGGGTGTGTGGGGGTGGTGGGGGCTGGAGGGGGGGGGGGGTGTGAGGTGGTGGGATGACGGGGGGGGGTATGGAGGTAAGATTAGTGAGGTTGATGTGGTTTGTTTTTCTTTAGGCTTTTTTTTTTTTTTTTTTTTTTTTTCTCTGCAGGATACTCCTGGAAAGGAAAAAAACTTGGAGGGAATAGTTCTGCAGGATACTTCTGAAAGGAAAATTTGAGAAAACTTCAGAAAATCAGAAAATCAGGGAAAAAATTCAGAATCAGACAACTCAGAAATCGACATTTCGAAAATTCAGAAAATCAGAAATTCGAAAATCAGAAAATTCAGAACCAGAAAATTCAGCAAATTCAGGAATTTACAATTTAACTTAAAAGAACACATTCAGAAAATCAGAATTCAGAAACCAAGAAAATCAGAAATTCAGGAAAATTCGAACATTCAGAAAATGTCAGGAAATTCAGAAATTCAGAAAAAGTTAGGAAATTCAGAAAACTTCAGAAAATTCAGAAAATTCAGAAAAATTCAGAAAATTCGAAAATTCAGAAAGTCCAGTTTCGATTCTGAAAATTCAGAAAATTCAGAACATTCAGAAAACCCAGAAAATTCAAGAAACTTCGCAAAATCAGAATTTACAATTTAATAAAGGGAAAAACAAATTCAGAAAATTCAGAAAATTCAGAAAATTCAGAAATTTCAGAAAATTCAGAAAATTCAGAAAATTCAGAAAATTCAGAAAATTCAGAAATTTCAGAAAATTCAGAAAATTCAGAAAATTCAGAAAATTCAGAAATTTCAGAAAATTCAGGAAATTCAGAAAATTCAGAAAATTCAGAAAATTCAAAAAATTCAGAAAATTCAGAAAATTCAGAAAATTCAGAAAATTCAGAAAATTCAGAAAATTCAGAAAATTCAGAAAATTCAGAAAATTCAGAAAATTCAGAAAATCCAGAAATTTCAGAAAATTCAGAAATTTCAGAAAATTCAGGAAATATTTATAGATAAAAAAAAGGATAAGTAAGTATTTATAATAATGTCAAGTTAGGATTAATAATTCCCTGCGATTAATCAACCACCAAAATCTCAGCAAAAAAACCGTATGAACAAAGTATGCGAAATCAAAAGAAAGTAAATTGTAGAACAATATGAACAATAAAACATAAATAGCAATTATAGAAAATACATTTTCAAAACAAAAAGCAAGCCAGCTAGCTTTAAATCTTTTACCAACAAAAAAATATAATAGAATATTTTCCAAATTAGGTATCCATCTTCATCCCTGAATTATGTAGTTTGGAAGTAGTAACCGAAGCCTCATGTTGTGAAAGATCTCATTCTGGGCAGTCGTATACAATTGAAGAAGACACATCAAAAGAGCAATTGTTCTTTCCAAGAAGCATCCTTTATATGTTTTTTTTCCTTTTGCCTCTGAATGATTTCTCCACAGATGTACTTCAAGATTCTTTGTGTCACTCGCAGCCGCGCATATTCCTGTAGAAGAACCATTTCCTGTAGAAGATAATTCCTGAAAAGGATTGTTCCTGAAAATGAAATCAATCTGAATAGAAAGATTCCTGTTAAGGATAGTTCCTGAAAAGGATTCATTCTGAATAAAAAATTCCTGAAAAGGATAAGTCCTGAAAAGGATAATTCCTGAAAAGGGTGATTTCTAAAAGGATGATGCCTGAAAAGAATGAAAAAAACAATGAAAAAAAGGCAAGAAAAAATATTCCAAAGGAAACAAAAAGGTCGACAACTATTTTCAAAAAATATATAACAGAAAAATGCATCGTCTATAATCAATTCTGATCATCAAAAAAACATTGAAAAATAAGTGAAAATAAGTAAAAATAAAGAAAAAACACTTCTATGATAAGTTCATATAACTACTAATATCTTCATTAAGTGCCTAAAGTGAAAATATCTTCATTTTGTGGTCTCAGTAGTAGAGATGACGTGCATGGAGCGCTTCAGCTCCAATCTAGTATCGTTCAAGCTGTCCAACAGGGTTGGAGGCCAGTGACCCCTCTAGCCAGAGGGGGACAGCAACCGCTGGTGGAACCAACCTCCACATTGGATAAGTTTACCAAGCAGGCTCCCGAACACACATGGCGTTTTTTGCAATTCCAAAGGAATGACATTTCAGTGCGGGAGGATGGTCCTCCACTTCCTCAGCAGGAGGTGAATGAGGTTGTGGCATCATCGTCATCAGAGTCGGTTTCAAGCTCAGATTCATCTTCATCATCATCTAAACTAAACAAGTGGAATTTAACACAGCTGATGAAGTTGTTGAGGCATTGCATCGCTCCACATGGCATGTCAAGATGTCTAAATCTTGGCGGGGTCAACCTGGCAGTTGAGGAGCTGCAACTGACAGGTCGGCAGTCCTTGTGTGGGCACCCTGGGTGTCGTAAAGGTTGGTCAGCCGTGGGTGCACTATAGACACCATTTGCAGTTTCATGTGGTTGCACTGACATATGCATGGATCAAAGTACTTTTGCATGTGAGTTGGGAAAAAAGGGGTTGGCAGCAATGCGGGGCTTTCGTGAGTAGCAATCCAGGCAGAGGTTTAAACCAGGTGTGACCATTTGCGTTTGTGAACTGCTTTCATTTTCAGCATTGACCAATAGGAGTTTGCGTTAGACACTTGATGGGTGTCACTCTAAGAGCGGATGGTTAGATTCAGCTTCACTGCATCATATTCGAATGACGTGTCACTTGAGTGGTGATTGCTGCGTTTACCATTGGGATGCCAGCGCATTCAGTGGCCATTGCACGTGTGGCAAAATTTTTGCTTCAAGCTTGGGTATAGCACCTTCTGTTGACACAGCTGTCAAAAAACAAAGCAAATGCTTCAACTTCCGGACAAGGAGAAACCACCTTGGGGTCCAACTACAACATCAAGTTTAGCTACAAGAACACAAAGGTTCCCAAAACGGAAGCCCAAAAGCCCAGATAATTCTGTAGCTTCAAAAAAAAAGCACCATTTGTCATAGTACTCATTTCTTTCTTTCTTTGTCTGCTTTGCGTGGCCATGCCTCTGTCAGAGATACTGGTGGCCGCCAATGTGAGCCCACAATATGTGGATCAGCTGGTGAACGACGGGTGGACGTCGGAGCATTTTGCATTAGCAGCGACAACTCCTGAGGAGTTAGATTCAGTGCTTGCAGAAATCTTTGATGATCCGTTGAACCCCTTGCAGAAGGCCTCACTCACGTTAGCTCGGAAGAGATGTCAACAGGCATCGCAACCCAGCCAGGCTGAGCCAGCCACTGTAGGACCACCAGAGTCAGCAGCAGCGAGCTCATCGGGTTCGTGGAGTGAAACGTTCGCTCCCAAGTTGACGTCTACATTGGTTAGCCAACTGAAGAACCAATTCAAGAAGAACTATCCGGCTGAAATCCTGTTACCGGAAACAACACCCTCTCTCAGGTTGTTGTCTAAATGGTCGTGCATCAGAAGAACAAATCAGATTTCAAATGGATTCCATGGAAGTTCAGAATGTCATCGTCAAAGAGTGATGAAATCACAGCATCGCGGCCGAGCAAGGTTGCGAAGGTTGAAGGACTCAATTTGCATAGCATGCTTATCGATGAACCCCCTGCCATTGAGATTGCCAATGGCACCATGGGCATGCACGGCTTGAGACAGATGTTTGAGACATTTTCTTTTGCAATGGCAATGGCAGAGTTGGCTCACTTGTCTTCATTGAAGAATTATTATCTCAAATTTTTGTCGCTGATGTCTCAGAAGTTTGATGCTGATACAGGTCTTCGTTGTCCTACGATTCTCGAGGCGCAGGCAGCAGACAAAGCATGGATGACTATTGTGATTGACCTTGTAGTTGAACGGGAATGGAGTTGGTACGATGCACTTTACGAAGTGACCCACATACGGGCTGACATGACCAGTTTGCTCCAACCTC
The DNA here is from genome assembly GCA_947184155.2 of Cladocopium goreaui. NCBI lineage: Eukaryota > Dinophyceae > Suessiales > Symbiodiniaceae > Cladocopium > Cladocopium goreaui. The sequence goes on from CAMXCT020001102.1 coordinate 36,111, forward strand.
GCCCCAAACTCCCGAAAGCAATTTCATCTTCTCGCTTCGAGCATCCGAGTGGCAAGGGTGGATACTCAGCAGCTCGACCAGGGCAGTCATCGAAGGGCCAAGGAAAGCAGGGGAAATCCAAGGGGAAACCAAATCGGGTTCAATGGTTGACTGAAGCGGTCATCGAGGGGGAGAAGCGTCAAGGGGGTTTCAGAGCAACAGATGTACATTGGGCGATGGTTGCGAGTTCCATCATGGTTGTGCTTATCCGGTTGGCGATGGGGCATGCGGCAAACCTCATGGAGCATTGGCGCATGAGAAGACTCCCCACTGACAAGTGTTGCAAACGGCTGCAAGTTCAGACATTTTGTCGGACTCTACACAGGCCAACAACGTTTCACTGGATGAGCCCATTTTGGAGCCAACAGGTCATGCAGAAGCATCGCAGGAAGTTTCATCTGTCAAGCAAGCGCCAACCGAAGTTGTTCAGGCGTCAGTTTCACAGCAGTCCAATCCAAAGTTGCCCAGTGATGTGGATTTGACAATTCCTCACAATCTCGATGTGCCAGCATCCCAGGCAGTTCATGCAGTTTCTCAATACGGTTGTCGGATTTTCCTTGATATTTGTTGCGGCATTCAGCCACCACTTTCTAAAGCGGTTCAAGCATTGAAAGGGGACCTGTTACGCTTTGACATCCTATTGCATTTGGCCGATGACCTTCTTGATGATAATAGTTTTGAGAAACTCTTAAGGGTTTGTGCTTCTGGGATAGTTGGATATGCGGCAACATCGCCAAGTTGCTGCGAATACTCCAGGTTAAAACTTAGACCGGGAGGTCCCCCAGCCTTAAGAACCCCGGAATTTCTGGCAGGCCGTCCTGATTTAACGGGCCCTCAACTCCTTAAGGTACAAGAAAGTAACATGATGTTGGAGAGATGCGTCCAATGCCTTTGCTTGGTGATTTCATCCGGCGGCCATGCCCACTTGGAGCAGCCCAGTTCAGCCATGAGCTGGGAAGAACCAGTTGTTCAGCAGTACATCATCCGAGAATCATGCATATGCAACGTGTTGCGATTGCAGCTTGTTGCTTTGGTAGAGACTGGTCAAAAACATGGATGCTAGCTTCAACTTCTTCAGGTCTGGAACAGTTAGCTTGCTCATGCCCACATCCCGCAGGGACACGCCAGCCAATTGCTGGCGCCATCTCTTCGACAGGCCAATTCGTGAGTCGCCAGACGGCTCAATATCCAGAGCAGATCGCTAATGCATTTGCCAAAATAATCATTCCATTACTCACCACAAATAATATTGAAATGGACATTTCCACAGCTTCCCCCCACTTGCCTGTTAAGCAGCTCGATGCATTGCCATTCGCCAGACAAGATGGAGGGGGCCTGCATTCAAAAGCAGATTGGAGTGGCAATCATAGGTTTCCGGATTCATTTCAAAATTTTGCGGAAAAACTTTTTCTCAGCCATCATGGATCAGCGTTTAGATCAGGTGATCATGCGGGCCTTTTCAGAACGTGTGGATGCTCCTCCGTTCACAGCTCAACAAGTGGCTCCATTTCGGACCTTTGTAGACGAATTTTTGCTCGCTCAGGGTATTGTTCCAGATTGGTCCATACCCCCTGACCAAAACTTGAGCCTGCATATATTGCAGAAACTAAGTGAATGCATGGATGATCCGGACAAAGCCTTATTCCCCATATTTGATTTCTGGAGTCCCGTTGGGGATTCATGAGGAAATTGAACCATCAAGATGCTTCCCAATCCAACAGGGGGAGACCGAATTCGATCCTCCTTTACTCACAGTCCATCACACCAATTGGAGTTCAGCAGAAGACGATCCAGATACCGTCAAACAGCTCATCGAGAAGGAAATTGCGTCCGGATGGGTGGAAGTGTTTCCAAGCAGTTTGGAAGAGGCACAGCAGCATTTCAAACATGGCTTGGCCATTGGCCGTTTGGGTTTAGCGCTTAGTGACACAAGACCGGCACGGCTGGTGTTAGACTCAACAGTGTGTGGGGTTAATCCCCAATGCAAAATTCCTGAGCGGGCGCAACTTCCTACAGCACGGGACGTTTTGAGAGCATACCCACTTCGCCAGTCGACACATGAAATTACTGGCGTTTCCTTTGATGTGCGGAGCTCACAAGCAGGTTGCAGTGCACCCACATTATCATGGATACCCTTGCTTTCAATTTCAGGGCACCATCTACTACTATAAGAATTGTCCATTTGGAGCAGTGATTTCAGCACACTTCTGGTCGAGGCTTGGTGGTTTTTTCCAACGTTTATTCCATCGCATGCGCTTTTTGCCTCACGCTGCTTTCCTTTATGTGGACGATTTGCTTTTTTTCCAAGAGACGAAGATCATTGGATTCAGTGCAGCTGTGATTGCAATTCTTTGCATACTCACTGGCCTTCCGATTTCATGGAAGAAATGCGAGTTGGGAGCAACTATAGTATGGATTGGCTGGTCCTTTCACCTTAGAGCTGGCTACATCACCATCCCCGAGCACAAACGTTTCAAACTCATGGACTTGCTGCGGAAATTTTAGCTTTCAACCCATTGTTCCAAAAAATCTTTGGAACGTTTCTTGGGTCTGGCACTGTGGATTACACAACTGTGGCCGGAGATGAGGGTCTGGCTTCACTATTTATATCGTGACTTGCATTCTCTGCCAGCCTCACAATTCTCAGTGGATCCAGGCAACTGGGATGAAATAGTGCAATGTGTTTCAGATGATTTGGTGTTCACTCGAAAGCCACGTCACACCGCGATTCCATTGCAGGGACATCTAGTCCAGGTGAGACAACAACCTGTAAAGGCCAAAGGAGATTTACACAGTTGTACTCTCTCCGACAAGCGCATATGGCTGCGTGTTAGAGATCCTAACACATCCAAACGAAAACTTTCTCAATCTTCGATGCGGATTTTGAAATTGTATGAAGAGTGGCTTGACAACCTGTCTCCCATCCGAAGCATGTGGCCTAAACCCACCTGGTCAGGTCTATGTGTAGCTAATGCATTTGCAGCCGGTTCCCAAGCAGGAATAGGAGGTGTAATTTACTTTCCATCTGGCGTTTGCAGATGGTCCAGCCTTCCATTGCATTCGTCCGACTTTGATCAGCTGCACATTCCAGTTCACGATGACCTCCAAAAAGATATCGCAGCTCTTGAGACTCTAGCTCAGATTGCGCTGGTGTACATCGCTGTGAAATCATTCCCAGGAGCTCGGATACCAGTCCGTGCGCCGACTCTCTCAGATAACACTGGTGCCGAATCGATCTCAAACAAACTCTTCACTACCCAGATGCCTTTAGCATTATTCTTGGAAAAGTTGTGCTTAATCATATGTAGTTCCCACATTGGAGTGGAAGTGCAACATATCCCTGGAAGAGACAATGAATATGCTGACGCTTTGAGTAGGTGGTCCAACTCCGGTGACCCACCACATAACTTCCTTGTCCACGATCGCTTTCAGCTGCAGTTATCCGATCTGTGGCTATTTCAGAGCCGCCCAAAGCTTTTGCCTTCAGAGACTTGGATTCCGTGGAAATTTCCAGATTGATATCTCGCTTTCCCGAACGTAGTTCCTTTAGTTTCATTGCTGGATAATTACACTTGTTTGTGGGGGTGATTTGGCGTCATTATCCAACAAGAGAGCATTTTGTCAATAGTTGATATAAGGGGATGTGGTGCCATTGACAAAATGTGGCATCGACTTCAAAGCCAAACAGTTGCTTTGACAAATTATCCAGCAATGAAAAAAGGAAGAATTAATAAACTGACCGAGTGAAGCCAGTGGTGATGGATGGCCAAGGCCGGAACAGCGCGGGGGGGGGAGGGGAACAAACGGACCTCCAGAACCAACCTACACGGCGAAACGGACCTGACAAACACAGAGCACACACCTGAACCCCACAACACATTACCGAGGGGCACGGGGGAAGAATTAGGGACCGAATGGGGGACTAGTTGATGACGACAGTGAAACAACAAAGTTATTAAAGGGATTCAGTTCACTGCTAGTTTACAAAGTCGTGCGTTATTCCCTCAAAGGGGACCGTGGTCAAGTCAAGCCACATGGGCATAAACGGCTGTTCAAGTTCAAGCGAATTAGATGCACGAAATGTTTTACCTCACCAGACAACCATCAAGAGAAAAGATCACCACACCTGGAAAGCGTGTACCTGCCTTGCATGTTGTGAAATGTTTCAAAAGCTTGAGCAGCAGCAAAACAAAAATGTTTCTGGTTGTTCGGTACGGCTGCCAGCACAGAGAAGGGCAGAATCACAGCGGTCTCCAGGGACAACAGGAACGGCAGGACATCATAAAAGGTGAAGAACGGAAAGGCCGACTGTTACACTTTACTTAGATGAATTACCAGATTAAAATGTGTGAATTCAGAAGTCAGGGCAGTCATCAGTCACCCTAAACAGGGTTGCCTCCAGTGGCTCCATGGCACCATGTCGGAGCCACCATGGATATTACACTAGACAAGAGTGGATCTTTTTAGAGATCCGATGGGAACTGAATCCCCTCACGTGCAAATTTGACGAAACAAACATTGACCTATGAAGTAGTATCCGAATACTGGGATGTACGCCGAGAGGATCATCACGATGGGAAACAGATACAAGTAGATTCCAAAAAAGGATACCATCGAAGAATAAATTCCGATCAGGTTCAGGAAAAAGGTTGTGCAAGTAGTTGTGACATTCCCTGTCCGGTTCTTGGCTTAGCCGGTCGCCATACACACGCGATAACTGCAAAACGGAATAAGAAAATATCGCACTTTCCGGTTCTTGGCTTAGCCGGTTGCCATGTCGGAAGAGAATGAAATCAAGACCCTAGAAATTCAAATTGAACTGATGCAACCACAGTACGGCGGTTAACAGAAACTGAAGTCAACAGTTCAACTTATCAAGAACAGGTACGTGATCGATGCGTCCCTCAATCGTATCCTGCCGAATGGCTGGAGCTTCGTTGGATCAGGCCAGGCCAAACGTCCCTGATCCCCCTGTAATGTAGAAGGAGAGAAAAAAGAACTAGACGACGGATGGCCCGAGAGCGTAGAGGAGCAGGGTCTTCTCTTGTTAGTATGGAGACACCATATTAGAAACAATATATTAAAGATGTGTTATATGCAGTCGAGAAGAGGAGTATTAAGACAAAATAGCAGAAGTGCAAGACAATAGTTTGCATCGCAAACACTTTTACACACAAAGCTTTTACACACAGACGCTTTTACATACAGACCCTTTTACGCACAGACCCTTTTACACACAAAGCTTTTACCCACAGAAGCTTTTACATACAGACGCTTTTACACACAGACACTTTTACACACAGACATTTTTACACACAGACACTTTTAGCAAAGAGCCTTTTACACACAGGAGCTTTTACACACAGAAGCATTTACACGCAGACGCTTTTACACACAAAAACTTTTACACACAATCACACAGAAGCTTTTACACATAGACGCTTTGACACACAGGCACTTTTACACACAAACACTTGTACATACAAACACTTTTACAGATTAACGCTTTTACACATAGACGCTTTTACACGCAGAAGCTTTTACACGCAGACGCTTTTACACACAGAAGCTTTGACACACAAACGCTTTTAGACACAAACGGTTTTACACACAAGCGCTTTTACACACTAACGCTTTTACACACAGACGCTTTTACACACAGACCCTTTTACACACAGACGCTTTTACACACTAAGTTACACACAAAAGCTTTTACACACAGACGCTTTTACACACTAACGCTTTTACACACTGACGCTTTTACACACAAACACTTTTACACACAGACGCTTTTACACACACAGACGCGTTTACACACAGACGCTTTTACACACAAAAGCTTTTACACACAGACGCTTTTACACACTAACACTTTTACACACGGACGCTTTTACACACAGACACGTAAAATCGCAATTTTTCCTCAGTTTTTGACGAGCGACCCTCATTTCGTGCGAAAGGGTTGCTCGGGGACAAGTAAAATCGCAATTTTACCTCAGTTTTCGCCGATCGACCCTCATTTCGTGTGAAAGGGTTGCTGGGGGGCAAGTAAACTCGCAATTTTTCCTCAGTTTTTGCCGATCGACCCTCATTTCGTGCGAAAGGGTTGCTCCGGACCCTCATTTTGTGCGAAAGGGTTGCTCGGGGGCAAGTAAACTCGCAATTTTTCCGCAGTTTTCGCCGATCGACCCTCATTTCGTGCGAAAGGGTTCACGTTTCGTGACTCCCCGCCGGCACCACCCTCGGCCTAAAGAGAGAAAGATAAAGAAGGCGAGAGAGAGAAAAGGGAGAGAGAAAGGAGAGAGAGAAAGGAGAGAGGAAAGAGGAGAGAGAGTGAGAGAGAGAGAAGATGTGAAGATGAGAA
>CAMXCT020001102.1:42956-97956 GCA_947184155.2 Cladocopium goreaui
AAATAATCTGTAATTTTCTGGTGTAATTTGGCAGGTAGTAAACGAATCTTTATAAGAGGTATTGTGGGCTAAAGTAGGCCTCGTAAAAAATAAACATAAAGTTCGCAAAAATTTTGTTAAAACAAAATTTTTATTTGCGAAAAATAGCCGATCCGGGATAAAGGCATTTTAATTAACCACCAAATATATTAAATATATATGGATTATCTAACTACCAGAAATTCACGGAGGAACTAAATTAGCACCAACAACGGGAACAAGACCAGCAGGAAAGGCAGCAATAGCAGCAGTTCCTATGGAAAAGTAATTTTAGGGAATATAATATTATAAAATATTATTTTTATATTCTGCGGGATTGAAATTGGTAATTATTAAATATATTGTGATGGTTACGTGAAATAAATTAGTAAATTATATAATAAGTGGATCAAAAATAATAAGGAAATATCTGTGAAAAGGTGGTTATGAAGAGGTCGTTTCGAGAAGATTTGTCTTAGGGAATGGGTAGCTCAACTAAGAGCTACAATTATTCAGCCAGTCAATCAGTTATCCACTTGCTCACTGACTCCCTCACTCCCTCAATTCCTCACTCCCTTGTTCGCTGATTCATACAGTCATTCACCCATTCAGTCACTAAATCGCTCTTTTACTCATTCACTCATGCCTTCACGCCTTCATTCCTTCCTTCTTTCATTGCTTTATTTTGATTCATTCCACGCATTCCTTCATGCCTTCCATTCCATCCATCCATCCATCCAATCAGTCAGGCTGTTTGTCATTTCATTCACTACTGAACCTAACATCTGCTATGCATGCTACAGACCTTCCATGACCTTCCTATAAGCCATTGATTTACCCTGAGAGGGCCGGGCACTACTGGTAGCTCTCGCTTTTGAGGGGAGGCTGCACCTTCTCGATTTTAGATCGCCCAAGAATTTCTGGGGAAAAGGCAAGCAGGTAGCTTTGATTTTTAAGTTCCATTTGGTTATAATATATATGTAATGTTGGGTCCTGATTAGTACCTAGGGTCGCTATTGTGGCAATTTTTTTCCAAATTATTCTGAAACTCATGTATTGTTTGGAGGGTTCGCTTTTGTGGCAAAACAAAATTGGGAGAACCCTTTTTTTGCAAAAAAAACTGTAATTGCTGAGACGCATTTTTTTCTCAAAAACGCTGTAGCTCAGTCAAGGTAGGTTTGTTTGCTGGGTTCACTATTGCAGCAAGCTGTGCCAGAGCAGCTCCTGGAAGCCTAGAAGGGAAGCAAGCCTTTGCCAAAATTGCCAAATTCAAACCCCAAGCCTTTCCCAAAAGAACCAATCCCTTATTAAACCCTTATTAAAGAACAGCTTTTCCACAATTTTCCAAGGCCCTGAACCAGGAGAGGCTTCATTTCACTTTAGTAGGTTTGTTTGCGGGGTTCACAATTGCAGCAAGCTGTGCCAGAGCAGCTCCTGGAAGCCCAGAAGAGAAGCAAGCCTTTTCCAAAATTACCAAATTCAAACCCCAAGCCTTTCCCAAAGGAGCCAATCCCTTATTAAACCCTTATTAAAGAACAGCTTTTCCACAATTTTCCAAGGCCCTGGACCAGGAGAGGCTCCATTTCACTTTAGTATGTTTGTTTGCTGGGTTCACTATTGCAGCAAGCTGTGCCAGAGCAGCCCCTGGAAGCCCAGAAGGGAAGCAAGCCTTTGCCAAAATTGCCAAATTCAAACTCCGAGCCTTTCCCAAAGGAGCCAATCCCTTATTAAACCCTTATTAAAGAACAGCTTTTCCACAATTTTCCAAGGCCCTGTACCAGAAGAGGCTCCATTTCACTTTAGTAGGTTTGTTTGCTGGGTTCACTATTGCAGCAAGCTGTGCCAGAGCAGCCCCTGAAAGCCCAGAAGGGAAGCAAGCCTTTTCCAAAGGCAATTGCCAAATTCAAACTCCAAGCCTTTCCCAAAAGAACAAATCCCTTATTAAACCCTTATTAAAGAACAGCTTTTCCACAATTTTCCAAGGCCCTGGACCAGGAGAGGCTCCATTTCACTTTAGTAGGCTTGTTTGCTGGGTTCACTATTGCAGCAAGCTGTGCCAGAGCAGCCCCTGGAAGCCCAGAAAGGAAGCAAGCCTTTTCCAAAGGCAATTGCCAAATTCAAACTCCAAGCCTTTCCCAAAGGAGCCAATCCCTTATTAAACCCTTATTAAAGAACAGCTTTTCCACAATTTCCCAAGGCCCTGGACCAGGAGAGGTTCCATTTCACTTTAGTAGGTTTGTTTGCTGGGTTCACTATTGCAGCAAGCTGTGCCAGAGCAGCCCCTGGAAGCCCAGAAGGGAAGCAAGCCTTTTCCAAAGGCAATTGCCAAATTCAAACTCCAAGCCTTTCCCAAAAGAACCAATCCCTTATTAAACCCTTATTATAATTAAAGAACAGCTTTTCCACAATTTTCCAAGGCCCTGGACCAGGAGAGGCCCCATTTCACTTTAGTAGGTTTGTTTGCTGGGTTCACTATTGCAGCAAGCTGTGCCAGAGCAGCCACTGGAAGCCCAGAAGAGAAGCAAGCCTTTTCCAAAGGCAATTGCCAAATTCAAACTCCAAGCCTTTCCCAAAGGAGCCAATCCCTTATTAAACCCTTATTAAAGAACAGCTTTTCCACAATTTTCCAAGGCCCTGGAACAGGAGAGGCTCCATTTCACTTTAGTAGGTTTGTTTGCTGGGTTCACTATTGCAGCAAGCTGTGCCAGAGCAGCCCCTGGAAGCCCAGAAGGGAAGCACGCCTTTTCCAAAGGCAATTGTCAAATTCAAACTCCAAGCCTTTCCCGAAAGAACCAATCCCTTATTAAACCCTTATTAAAGAACAGCTTTTCCACAATTTTCCAAGGCCCTGGGCCAGGAGAGGCTCCATTTCACTTTAGTAGGTTTGTTTGCTGGGTTCACTATTGCAGCAAGCTGTGCCAGAGCAGCCCCTGGAAGCCCAGAAGGGAAGCAAGCCTTTTCCAAAATTGCCAAATTCAAACTCAAAGCCTTTCCCAAAAGAACCAATCCCTTATTAAACCCTTATTAAAGAACAGCTTTTCCACAATTTTCCAAGGTCCTGGGCCAGGAGAGGCTCCATTTCACTTTAGTAGGTTTGTTTGCTGGGTTCACTATTGCAGCAAGCTGTGCCAGAGCAGCCCCTGGAAGCCCAGAAGGGAAGCAAGCCTGTTCCAAAATTGCCAAATTCAAACTCCAAGCCTTTCCCAAAGGATATTAAACCCTTATTAAAGAACAGCTTTTCCACAAGTACTACAAGTACTACAAGTACTACAAGTACTGCAAGTACTACATTTACTACAAGTACTACAAGTACCACAAGTACTACAAGTACTACAAGTACTACAAGTACTACAAGTACTACAAGTACTACAAGTACTACAAGTACTACAAGTACTACAAGTACTACAAGTACTACAATTACTACAAGTACTACAAGTACTACAAGTACTACAAGTACTACATGTACTACAAGTACTACAAGTACTACAAGTACTACAAGTACTGCAAGTACTGCAAGTACTACAAGTACTACAAGTACTACAAGTACTACAAGTACAACAAGTACTACAAGTAATACAAGTACTACAAGTACCACAAGTACTACAATTACTACAAGTACTACAAGTACTACAAGTACTACATGTACTACAAGTACTACAAGTACTACAAGTACTACAAGTACTGCAAGTACTGCAAGTACTACAAGTACTACATGTACTACAAGTACTACAAGTACTACAAGTACTACAAGTACTACAAGTACTACAAGTACTACAAGTACCACAACTTCATCGGCAAAAAAAAACAATAGTAATTAGATTTCAATTGTAGCCAATTGAAATCCTTACTTAATCGAGGATATGTTTTTCTTTTGGGAAGAATTTTTTTGCTTTTCTACTTTAAAGAGAGTCCGGATATAGTTTAGGGGAGGGGGGGGGGCACACACTAATCAGGAACCAACATTATATACACATACTAAATCAAATACTTCATGTTGAAAGAAAGGAAAATGACGATGTTCAAAACATCCGTATCCCAGTAGCGTAAGAAAATCCACGGAAGGATTTGGCGCAGCTTCTTTTCAATTTAATAACGCGAACAATTCTGTTGGGTTCCAGCTTGGCCCAAACATATTTGGCTTCTAGCACTGGCAAAACAAGGCTTCATCCCATGCAGTCCCTGGCTGAAAAATGCTTCTCTGATTACCTTTTTTGATATGGGACTTCGGAAAGAATCCATTGGCTGAACGGTTTACCTGGAATAGCCATGAATAGCCTCAGTCTCGGATCACAAAATGCAAAGTACTAGATTGACCATCGGCCACTACATAAAAGATGGTAGTTCATAGCAAAGCGCAGCAGCCCATGCCAAATCCAAAGAGTTCTGTCTTTTCGTATGAATTCAGTTTCAGTGAGACGAGGTGCAACCCAAAACATCTATCTTTGAGTAAGATCCTGCAATCCTGCACGCTCAGGCACACTCCCTGAAACTTACCTTGGAGGGACGTTTTCCTGCGATGATCGACGTCGGATTGGGCCGACTGTGAGGGCCAAAGCTGATTCCAAAGTCTTTGTGGATCCCTGACATTGCGAAGCAAATGGGCCCAGAATAGCGTAATCAAAAAGTTGGCAAAAACCAAAAGCTCATTGCGTTGGCCTTCCGGATCCTTCCGGATCATTCTATTTGAAGCAGGTACAAATGCAGTATCCATCTGTCTCAGCAATTCTCAGCATCACAAGCGCTTGCAGCCGCTTGCAAGTTGGACCTGGAAACATGAGGCTAGCAGCGACTCGCAAACTTGCGGGGTCCCAGTGGCATCGCGGGGCTTCTTTGAGCTTGCGGCCACGCGAAAGCCACGAGAACAGCTGCCAAACACACAATAAGTGGGGCAGACTAAGTGGCAAAACACGGCCAGCCGTGCCATTTTTAAAGTGGAAACACACCAAGAAAGCTTGGCAAAAAAGAGCCGTGCTCGTTTTCTTGGCTCTCGAAGCACCATTCCCACAGTGGCCGGGAGTTGCTTGTGCCCGGTGAAAATCCGTATGAAAACAATCAAGCGGGTCTGGTTGAAAATATAAGGTTCCCAAATCCTCTGGTTCATCATCAATTGCTCTATTAAGGGTTTAATTTTATTGATAGGGTTCCCTAATAATAAATACCCCCCTAATACTAAAAACATCTAAAAACATCTAAAAACTACCCGCCGTGTTTAATAATAGGGGGGGACGTTTCGTATTAGGAGGAAGGGATTATCTCTTGCTCATTTGCTTTGGCACAGGCATGCACAGGCTGAGGTCCTCAACGAGACTTTGGTTCATCCCAAGCCGGCGAAAGTAGTCCTTGATGAACTTCAATGGAGCGCCCCGTAAGCGATCCACGCACACATGTTGCGGCCCCTTCACCCTCCAACGGTCCCGGATAAAACCCATAGATGCGTTGACTTCGAAGTTCCACGAGGTACAAGGAATATCAGGAATAGCTTGCAAAAAAGCACCACAAATCGGTACACCGTGCAAAGCCCAGTGAGCATTCGGTAAAAGCACGGTGTGACTGGTGTTGGAGCGATTCCAGAGTTTCCAGAGCAAAGATTGCCAGGCATCCTTGTCCAATGTTGTGAATGATGAACGGATTGTGGCAGGTTCAGTGAAGACATACGTAGCGAACTTCCGCTCAAAGATGTTGATCAAATCATTGTAGGCGTACACGCTGCCTTTCACCGACGAAACTACGAAAGCGGGATCGTCGTGCCCCAAATACGGCGCAAAGTCCGGCCGCAGTACGAGCAGCTGGCGAAAGCGCTGTCCAGTCTGCATTTCATACCGCAATATACGATCAAAAGCTATAACACGCGCACGAAATAGGTTGTTCTGCCCACCTTCCCCGGGAAATTTGGCCTTGACGTCCAGCATTGCTCGAAGTGTAGGGTCTTGAACGTACTGACGTGCGACCTGCCAACCGCAGGTCGCATCCTCCACAAACGCTGCGTCCCATGTCACGTTGAGATTCTCCAAGGCTTCTCGCAATTCTTTCACCGTGAACTTAGACCAGACCTGGCATCGGGATCGCCTTTTGTGTGGAACAAGGCCCTGCCTATTGTCAAAGGTTGCCAAAAACAAACAAACCTGCTGAAACAAGGGATGACTCAAAATCAGAGAAACGATCAAATTGGTTACAGCTGATTTTGCACCAAAAAAGTTGCACAGAGCTTGGGATTCGGGACTGAAGGAACATTTGCACACACACTTTCACAGAATTCGTGCTGCGTCCTAGAGATGGAAAGACACAAACAAAGGATAACACAAGGTATACGGTATACGGTATATTAGGAAAGTGCAAGGAAACAACGCTTTTGCATTCTAAATATTCTAAATTCTGCCGACCCTGCCAAATGATGCCCTTGCAAAAGCAAGATAAAAGTACAGTAGTGCCCGAAATCGCCAAACATGTCCATTAGACATACATGGCTCAAGGATGTTCGGACGGCTAGTCCATATTTTCGAGGTGGGCCTGGTCACAAAACTATTTGATTAGCGCTTGATGTGAAGTAGACCCCGTGGGGTCCCCAAACGAATCCTATGCCTGGTCTTTCCTCGCTGTCAAGCCGGTCCCTCTGAACTTTTGGCTCGAGATAGTGGTCAAAACGGCAAAAAGCACCAAGTCTCCATCGAAGCGAGCCAGAAAGAGTCGCCAAAACTCATTCATCAGTGTACTAAAGAAGGACCTGGTCATCCCTGCTAGAACAATGGCAAAACGAGGACCTTTCAAAGGCAAAGTTTTGGATTCGGCGGGAAGCAGAAAGCCGCTGGAGCACTGGCAATCCATACCGAAACACCGAGAAATTTCATGTTCTTCACACATGAAGCGATTGGCTCGGCAACTTGCATTGCAAGCCAAGGAGAAATTGATGCCCAGTTCCAGTTGTTCGATACCTTTGGCATCCAATGAGACAGGAGTCCAAGGTAATGCTGATTGCCCTGGAATCAATGCTGGAATCAATGGAGGGTGGGTAGTTGTCCTTGGTGTCCTTGTTGAACTGATTGACTTGGTGGATGTCGATCTTGTTGATCCCGGAAAAATCTCAGCTGACTCTGAGAAAGATGTCAGCTTCACATCATGTAAGTTGGATAAGTCGTTGGATAGGTTGTTGGAATTGTGTATCTCGTGAGGTATGTGGATGTGCTCCAGCGGCTGTTGCGCGTGTTGCGTCCGTAGGGCAGCGGGTATTCTCCTCACTTCAGTCTGGAATGCCACCAGAATGGAGGAGAGCAGAAGCAGAGCAGAAAGCAGCAAAATCGGCAAAGACCTTGGAGCCATGGCTCGCGATGCATGAGCCTCGAAGCCTCGACCCCAGGACTCATAGGACTCATAGGATTCATGCTTCATCTTGATGGGTGCACAATCTGATGTTTTCATATGTTTTCTGAGCGATGTCACCAGTCATCTCAATGGGTGAACTAAGTAGCTAAGCTCGAAGCATGCACTTGGGAAGGGTTTGTAGCTTCCTACGCCAGGACTGTTTTCAAGTTGGATGAAAGTTGAAATATGTTGAAACTGTATCATGCTCTGTCGCATATCTCCGAGAAGCGATGGGATGCCTGAACCAACGCAGTCAACATGGATCTATCAGCTTGAGAAGCTGCTCATTAGGCTAGAAGCACTGCAGAGTACAGGCTAGGACCAGCTAGAAAATCATCTCCCCGAACACATCTGAGGTAGCCCTGCATTCAAATTGGCCACAAACTCAGTTGTTCACTTGGCCAGACCCAAATGAGTTTGCTAGAAGGTATCTTTGTCCAATCCCATATTGATACAACTGAATGGCAAGTAAGAAGGAGTGCCAAGGTTTGCTCTCTCTCAAAAAGTTAGCTGGTCAGCACGTAAGTACATAGCACGTTTTGTTTTGAGATTCCTTCTCTCTCCTAAAGAACAATTTCTAAAGTGAGAAAAGCACTTCGTGTATAAATTACATTAAATTACGATGAAGACACCCGCAGTTTCTTCCCTGGTTTTTTGCGCGTTCAAGTCAAGGCATAGTTTGCCCGGAGCATCCAACTGTGCAAGAGGAGAATCCGGTGCCAAAGAATGCACCTTGTGGCCTCCATGGAGGTGTGTTCTAGGTCGCTCGGCGAAGCTTCTCTTTCTCTGTCAGTGTGCAGCTTTCAAACCTTCCGACAGCAGCAGGAAACTCGTGCGCTTTCTTCCGAGGAAACTCGTCCAATCTGAGGATCACTGAGGTTCACTGAGGATCTTGTAACCGATTGTAACGAAACGTGTAACTGTGGATCCTCCCATGAAATCAGGTTCCTTCGAGTCCAGTATCAGTATCTGGCTGTTTCAACAGGGAGCTTTTGGGGACCAGCCACAGGGAACTTTCAACACCGAGCCCCGCATGGAGCCACATACGCTGAAAATATCCCACAAGGTGCGGTAAATGCTGTGACATTCATAGAATGTCCCGGAACAGGAGACCACCCAAGTCTGTCCCCTACTCTGATCAATCAAAGAGATGATATCATTACTGGGCCGCACAGCCACCAGGCTGACACTTTCGTCCGTCATCTTCGCATGTAAATCGCGTATCTTCTCCGAATCCATCTGGTGCATCAGCACATGAGCTGCATGATGCACACCCGGGGCGGCAAAGGTGACCACCTGCAACCTGCTGAAATAGGCGCTGAGTCAATCTGATTCATAAGGGGGGAGCCATGTCCAACATTGAATTCACATGTTTTTCTCCTTTTAACGGTGCTATAAGAGTTCTCCCCCCGAAAGAAGATATAAGAAGATATAAGAAGATAAAGATGTTAAGAGGAAAGTGTTACCAACCTCTTGCCTTGCGCGCTGAGGTATCTTGATGGCCAGTTTCACCAACTTCGCAACACCACCACCCAACGAATGGCCGGTGATGTAATACTCGCGTTCTGGATGTTGATTGATCATCAACTCCGCCGCAGAAAGCACAGATTCGACTGTCTTCTTCCGGTCGATGTATGCCATGGGGAGCATCTGTGACAGCTCTGCTGTGGCCATACCCCAGGCTCCATAGGCCGTATCTAGGCCGACTAAGCCGAAGAATTGCAACAAGACAGGGACGATCCACAGCGACACATCTTGCAACACATCCAGACAATCCAAGGTGCCACGGACAGCAATGACAGTGGTCTGATTATCTTCTGACCTTGGCTGAAACAGAATGGGTTCCAGAATGGGTTCCAATATGGCCACCCGAATAAGAAAACGTTCCATTTTTGGTACCTTTCTTGAACTTTCTTGTCAAGATTATTTGCTTTGGGATCTTGGATATCTTTGCATGTGGGATTAATTCTTGCATTCCTATTCAGAGAAAGCAGCAGGATCTACCAACACATCAGGCACTTGTCATGGTCAAAAATTGATGTCTTCCAGCTACATTGCAGGCTGAAATGGAGCGAGGCGCGTAAACATCAGGAACTTCACCCCTGTGGTCTGGTTTTCTGGTGGCTGTTCTAAATGCCATTGGGAGGAGAAATAGTATTCACAAGCCTCTGCCACCCGAAAGCGCGGTTCATAGGTCAGCGATGCCATCAGACCGAAATCCGCCAGGGAAATTGCACGGTGGAAGTCTTGGTCATAGCCCTGGCGGAAACGAAAATTGCACACGGGCAGAATGCTTCGGAGGGGCACCTCAGGAACCTGCGGCGCATGCAAAGGATCCAGTGGATTTCCTGGGTCAGGTTGGAAGGAATAGAACTTGGTATGGTTCAGCAGGGGCCCAAAAGCACTCCAATCTGAGTCCACGCCATAGGTTTCTAATGCAAAACACACCAAGATCAAGAAGAGAAGATGGACCAGTCCCATGATGTTGACACTCGCCATTCGTAATCTCTCACCAGCAACGATCCTTCGCTGAAAGCCAAACTGTCGCATCGCAGACAGGAGCATCACTACCTGAAATCATACGTGATCAGAAACTGAAAACATCAAAGACATCAAGTGACATCAATGAGGTGGTTCTCTAATAACATATCCCCATTAAATTTGAAAATAGCATTAACATCCCAGTAGATGAAAAAATCCCTCATTTCTATTGATGTCTTTTCTATTTCGTTCTATTTTGCTTTTGCTATCTACTGCCATCTATGACATCTGCCTGACATGGACGCTCTCTCCACCTGGGTGTTCAAAACCCCCTGTCATTCGATTCTACTGGCTAAATGTGATCAAATGTGATCATGTTTTATATCTTGGACTATCTTGCAAAGTTTAAGATAGTCAAACCCTCGAACTCATCATCCTCAACCACCAATATCCAGCACCAATAAACCACTAACCACCAGGGCTTTTGCCCAGTCCTCCAGTCACCGAGTAGCCGCTGCATCGTTATAGGCATTGCCTGCTGTGGAGACCACCACGAAGTTCAGCAGCACATTTTCCACCAGGGACTCACCGAAGCCCCACAGCCATCCCAGGCTGCCTTCGCCAAAGACGCAGAAAATGCGTACGAAGGTCCCACAGGACAACACCAAACAACCTATCATCACTGCTGGAAACCGAAAGGAACTGAAGACCAAAGCTGATAATCCCAAGATCATCAGAAAGGGATATCTTTGACGTTTCTGTGCATGGACGCTTAAGGAACACCACTGTTCGCTCCAGTCTTGTAGCGCTTCGGGGTGTGGGAAGAAGCGTTTCACCTGAGAGTCGCGCCCCTCACCATGTGCAATTTTCAAGATCATCCCATTGGAATCTGCTGGTTCAGCTACCCGCTATCATCATCTACATCCACAATATGGGTAGCTGAACCAGCTATTGGATGTTCAGTTATTTGCTTCATCCATAATCTATCAAACAAAATCTGGAAAGCCAACCCTTGGATCAGGCAACCCATCTCGGTGGTCGTGGTGTGCATCTAGGATTCTCCGGTTCTCTGAGACAGGCCATGACCGACATGATGCTGGAACACACCAGGCCTGCCACGATGGCCCAACCGTTCCGATCCACCAGCAGTCCCAGCACCAGCGCTGTGAGCGCCAAAGATATGGGAAGGCAACGCCCCACGCAGTGCATCCAATGACCACAGAGGACGTAAATGGAACGACCTTCACCTTTGCCAAGAAAATACCTCACTATGGATTGATGTTTTTGAGGAAAAACGCCTTGAAAATCAAGACAATCAAGTGATTCTATGAAATGATCATGATTCACCATGATTCCAAGATGTTCCAAGATGTTCAAGTTGGTTTATGTTTCCAGATGTTTCCAGTCACATGGGTGCAACAAACAAATGACTTGGAGCCGCCAGATACATTGCAGTCCTCTGTGCGGTGTGTGTGCGCAATCGCACAGCTTCTTGCCCCCTTGCTACATGCCAAGCCAATCGAAAGTGATGTGCCTTGAGGTACACTTCACCAAACAGCCACAGAAAATAGAAGACGAGGATATGGAACACTCCTACCAGGATGTTGAAAACAAAGCCTCGATCTATCTATAAATATCTATAAATATCCATAAACTCCATCAAGATGTAAACTGGAGTCACTTTCCAGCCCCAGTCCTATGGCAAGACAAATGCGAGCTCCTTCTATTGCAGTGTTGTCGTCCCCGACCATCCCATGAAAAGCCAGGATCATGGGGACCACGTCCAGAGAGACGTGCAGAAAGACTTGGAAGAACACATCCTGGGCAGGTTGAGCCATCCTTTACCCATGACGGATCCGGCTGGTGCTGGTATATTAATGCTAACATGACTGGGGTATATTGATGGGATCCATGTTACCATATATAGCAGCACCATGGATCCTATGGGTTAGAAACTAACCATGGCAACTATGGTTCTTGGAGCATCATCCAAGAAAAAACGTGCAAATAACGACATCGACGATGAAACATACTCTCTGGTAATCAAAATGGCAATGGGAAATCCTACATCTACAAATGATTTCCCAATCAACCACCCCGTTTATATGTATATATACATATATAGTTACATTATATATACCGGATTTCAGTTGCCATGTTGGATTACCAGAGGGTATATTGAAACCATGAACCAGCATCCATCAGTTTTTGACGCCGGGTGAGGCACATCGACCAATTGTTTGAATAGAACTCACCCGCTTCAATCTCTTTCCAAGCATCACCCACCAATAATCTGCGGTAGCCCTCGAAGCTATCTGGTCGCCAGGTATCTTTGCAAAGTAAATAGGTGAAACGTAGTAAGTCGCTGGTAACACTCAACAAAATGTAGCACCTGAAGAATGCGCCGAAGAAACCCAAAGTCACGTGATATTTGAACTCCATGCTATAGAAAGTGACCACATGAAATTTGGTTTCAGAGAACCACTGGATGTAGCATCGTAGCATGGCTGCAGCAAAGTTCACAACAATCAATGAGGCGCAGGCAGCAAACAAATAACAATGCCATAGTGCAATAGCGCCAGCAGCCCAGGATCTACCAACATTGGCTAAGCTCAAATGACCCCAGTCAGGGATCACATATCCAATGCATATGCCAACACGTTGGCAACAACTCAATCTTCCAGCTTCATCTTCATCACCGGAATCCACATCTTCCAAGAGTGAAAGTGACGGACCAGAAGGGCCATAACCTGCAGTGATATTCCTGATGCTAAGTCCACTACTCACCGCACCAAGATCACCATAGGTCCGGGAATGTTCGGCTGCGGCCTGCGAGAAGGTGTGCAACATCCTTAGCAAAGCCACTTCGTGGATGCAGGTACCCCAGGTACCCGAACCATACAGCATCCAAAAAAAGAACCAAATGCATTTCCACGTGCTGAAGATAGATCCACTTGCCAATTTCTGCAATAGGATTATAACATATTCTCAATGGGATTTTCAGGATCCTAAATTGGAGGTACCTACCATATATAAGGCCTATGTAAGAGAACATCCCCATAAAATATGGCCTCATATGGTACAGTACCTCCATTTTAGGATCCTGAAATTCCCATCGATATTATAACATCTTCCATTTGCGTCTGAAGCCGGGAACGAAGGAAATCGCATCGCAGACAAGGTGCAGCCAACACGATCTGAATCTGTCTGACACCTTTATCTTATGCAAATGTGAGAGATTTCCATGGCATTGCTGTGACCCCACATTGCCAAACCAATGCTTGTTTGACAAGGTCTATCAGAGTCTATCAGATCAGGAGAAACATTTAAAACAAGTGAAAACAACGAAAACAAACCATAGAATCCGATAGAATCCATAGAACATACAAATTCACATACAAATTCATGTGAAGCCATGATTTCATGCTGCAGCGTGTGGTCAACTCCTGACATCGCTCTTTCGCCGAGCCAAAGCCTACACGTGACGTCTGCGAAGCTACGACCATCCAAGAATCGCCAAAGGACACAGTCCATGGGATTCCTTGATATATTCCTTGATATTCCCAGGAAATCTTTGAAGTCATGATTTTGCAGGAAAACCGGTAAATCAATGGATCTCCCCAATCTCCCCAGTCGCTTCGCGAACGTTTTCTCGCGACGGGTCCTTTGGACCGGTCACTGCTTTTGGCGTCGTGCCCACCTGAGTTAAGGTGCCATCGTTGAACCCCCATGATGCCACGGATGTTCCCACTCAGAATCTTGATCCGCAAAGCCATGTGACATTTTCCCAACTTGTGCAACGAAATACTGCCATGATCCGGCCAAGAATCCTGGGATATGGGGAAACCTCCACTAAAATGGACAGCCCCAAGCCCCAAGCTGAGCACAAACTTTCGCCAGGCCACTCTAAGTGATCTTGGGGAAGATCATGGATGGCTTTGGATGTGGCCGCCAAGGCGGCACCCTGTCAGGAACTTACGAAAAGATTCAAACCATATCCATTCCCAGAAATTGAAGCCCAATGAAATACTTGAACTATGTTATATAACTATGTATAATGTGAATATATATATATATTATATACGCATGTATGCTAGCTGATGCTAGATGGATCTAGATTTCCGCTTTGTTTGAGGCTGCATCTTTCAACTTTTGCAGCAGCACAGCCTCATTCCTGGATCAGCCAGTGGAACCCGGCAGCTGCAAATCGCGGATTGACCAGTGAATGAAACATATCAACAAACCATCCTCAGCAAATGATAACAAAAACATACAAAAGCTATAAAAAAATAGAATAAATTAGAATGTGTAAATATGTGCAATGTCAACCTTGGATAAATCAACCCCTTAGGAATCCATCAATTGGCAAGATACATCACTGGAATCCGTGTGCCCCGTGTGCCTGACCCTGGCCCTGGAGCTCTGTCACACAGACTCGGCCACGGTCGAATGTCAAGGCCTGAGCCAAGATTTCCGGTCAATTGGCCATTGAACTTGAGAAAACACACCATCTATGGCAGTTCTATGGCAGTTCTATGGCACTTTCGACCAATTTATGATGGTGAATAGTGGCTTGTGAATAGTGGAAGACCATCCTTATACATCAAAATCCTTGGAGAAATTCAACGAAACCAAGCAGCAGAAACCATCTGTGGCAGGGACCAAACCGTCCTCGGCACCCAAATGACGCTGACTGGGATAGATCATCCACCTCAAGGTGCCAGGCAGTTGAGATGAGAATCACAGAATGACCAATAACTTTGTAATTTGGACTTCCGACAGGTCTTAAGATATGACATATTAATACAAAAAATATGTGTGGGGTCAAAGCTCTGGTAGCCTGGTAAACCCCAAAATCGCCGGTAAAGAATTGTTGATCCAATGTTATCATCCATCCCCAGTACATCAAGTGACTTTGGTGACTGTTCCTGGAACAACTTTCCGACTGTTTCTTGCCTGGTTGGCAATGACAAAGCTTCCTGCACCTGCACAAGTCTGCGGGTGCCATCGTGCCATCACATGCCCAAAGTCCCAAAGTGCCCTCGCAACATGGGTTCTACACGTTTCTACCATGTTGATGTTACAGTTTCGCCCGATTTAACTCTATTTCCATTGGTATCTGCACCAAGATTCGCTTTCTGTACCCCATAAAGACATATGAGCCACCCAGGGCTTGCGTAAAAAACCGGCAATTTCTGGCACTGCCTGCCCCTCAGGTCTCCGTTCGGGTCGCCTTCGGTTCACCTACGCGGAAATTAGGGGACGCCAAAAGCCCAGTGTTGCGGTGCCAAAAGTTGGCATATGAAGAAAACAGATCCAAGGACATCCAAGGACTAGTTGTTTTGGGAGCAAATGTTGAAGTATGTTGAATTTAAATGGATGTAAGTGGTTTCCAAGTGGTTTATAAGTGCTTTCTACAGTAAGTGGTTTGGAAGTGGTTGAGACACTTGTGACATCCATCGGATCCTGAATGATCCTGACAGTGGAGAGGACAGCATCTCAGTAGCTATGTCGAACCAAACTGTAGTCCGCGGCTCATGGGATTTTAAGATTTTTATGGGAAAAGTCAACATATTTTTGTTGAGCTACCCATAGCTACCCTCATAGCTACCCTCCAACCGTTGCACCAGGACAACTTCCGCGTCGTTTTCAAAGAAAAAACGATGGCATTTACTAAAAGTCTGGGTGCTGATATATAGTACTTCACATGGAGGTACTGGGATTCATCAAGTATTCGAAATATCATGTCAATAAATGTCAACAATATATAATATCAATTTGCTATCAACAATGTGTATATGTTTATTCCTTTGTGCACCCCCATCCTCATACGTTTTCCATATCCCCAGCCACCCATCCATTGGGCCCTCCGTCCCTCCGTCGCACCGAAGGAAAGACCGTGGCAGGTCGGAGCACGGCCGGGCCAGCCGCGCTTCCGGCCAAGGCCGAAACGCTGCGCTCCTGCGGGTTTTTTGGTGACCCCCGGAAGTCACCCTTGGAGGTCAGTTGACTCCTTTTTCTGCATGCTCTATACATACCATATGTATTATTAATATGTCTATATGTGTATATATATAATATATATATATATATCATCAAATGTAAATGGAATCAATGTCAATACACAGATGTTATTTTTTAGATGGGAATGGCCTCTTGAACTTAAACCTCTGTGGCTTTCCCACGCCGGTCTCATCCGGTCTCCGAGCTCGGTACTTCGGAGAGTCCTGCAATCTGGTCGCCATTCGTGAAATTTGAAGTGAAAGCAACCGATGTTTATTACATTGCTGGCACTGGCTGAATCATCAAGTTCATGAACTTTGCTTCCTCACAGTTTTTGGGTTAAATTTGCGGCCTTTGCACCTGTAAGTGTCTGAAACTTTCGAAGAAAATATGTCCAAGCACATATTGATCTATTGGACATAGCTTTATAGGGTAGTCAAAAGCTTGGCACTGTGCCGGTGTTCGAGCCACATGCCGGTGAACAAATGGAGAAGTGATGAAACTTGCAGAATCAGTGACAGTGGATGTCTTGCAAACATCGTCACACACCCACTGGTCATGACCCTGCAGCACCCTGCACCAACTTTTGATCAAGCGTTGATCAAGCGAGCTGCAGGCACATGCAACCACGCCGCCAGTTCTGTTGAGACGACGTAGCTGCACGTAGTGTGCCAAGTGCAGAAGTATTAAAGCCAGCATCGCCCTCCAGACCAATGACTCCGTCAGATTGCATTTGCCCAGTAAACAGAAGGCGCAAGTTCGTGGTGTTAGCTTAAAGACTTAAAAGCTTAAAGCATCAGTTTCTTCATGCTGTCACTGTGATTTTTGGAAGGGAGCTTGGCTCATCCATCGACAAGGCCTGGCAGATCCAGGTCTTCGATCTTCGATGATCGATGTCTTGAGATCCTCTGCGTATGAGAGGCAGGCGACTCCATCGCCCAGAAATGCGCTTCGCATTGACCATGGCTGTTCCGTGTGCCGGAAACCTTCAAAATTGGGGATGTGATAAAGTATGATAAAGTGCATAACAAGATCATAACAACATAACGGATCCCCCTGGAAATCTTGCATTCATTGTTCTATCATGTTCTATCTTTCCCTAGCTATCACGGTGCAATTGCAGTGCAAGAGCAGCAGCTGAGGTCAGTCGAATCGAATTCCACTGCCCCTTCGGCAGCGATGATCTCAAATGACTGGCTGACGCGGAAACCACATCTGACTGTCAACCTATCAAGCCGTGGACCTCGGTGTTTGAAAGGTCAAAGGGAAACCATGATAGCCATGATAGCCATAGAGCTTCACCAATCCCCTCTCCCTAGAAACTGATAGAAACTGAACGTCCCCCAAATCATGAAAACAAGGGTCCATTCCCATTTTTTTTGGGGTGTTGTGAATTCTCGTCTTCAATTGCGGCACCAGCATACCCAAGATGTGACTCAGCCGTAATTTTTCATATCTATCAACCTTGAGGTATTAGGTTTCGCCTTTTGAAATCGAACATGTTTAGTTCTTTCAATGAAGGTTTTGACTCATGACTTGATCAATTATTCGGAGAAAGCTTGGAGAAATCCTGCTTTTTTATGAAAAATGTCTTGATATGTCTTGATTATTAGGGAGAAGCGTCTCATCCTATACTCAATGGTATCACATTCTGTAAAAACAAAAACTATTCAAGGTGTGTGTTATTACTTCCCCATTTAGTATTGGGATATATTGGGATGTATTAGGGGGAAAGGATTTACAGTTGTAGATGAAATAATCCTGGCATACGGCTATCGCCGCGTGATTTCCTAACATCAGCCCAGTATACCATGCAGACGGCAATCGTCCTCAGAGCATATCTTGACAGTCTTGGGCTGTCAAGCTTTGCTCCGCTGTGGCTGCTTCCTCCACATGCATCGGTCAGCCGTGGAGCCACACGGAAACACGGAAGAACAAACACCAGCCGTTTCAGCCTCCAAAGGCCTCAAAGGCCTAGGGCTCAGTGCTGAGCAGTGCTGTGCGGAGCAGCCGAATATGTGTGCCATATGTGTGTGTGCCACAAAAACACTATCTACATGGGCAAAGCCATCGGCCCTGGGAGTTCCTATTGTCACCAAGCTGTCAAGGCGTCACATCCGGTCAGATTTGGTGGTACGAACAGGAGCCACTGGCGATTCCTCACTCACGTCACGGGAGAAACGATTGCCAGTTCCGCAGATATCTTCGGTGGTTTTACTCCGATCACGCAACATTCCAACGGTCAGCAGGGAGATTTTGTGCTCCAGATCTTCCACTTTCTTGGCCAACTTTTGAATCGTGGCCTTGTCACCATGTACGTCCTTCTCATTGGCCACGTTGACAGGATGTGGGTGTGGGACTGGAAACACTTCGGAACCTTGGGATTTGCATCTTGCCAAACCATGTGAAAACACCCAACAGTTTCGTGAAAACATGTGAAAACTTGTTTTTCTTCTCAACCATTTCCCCTACTTGTAGGATCTTGTAGGATCTTGTAGCTGAACCTTGAGGTAAGGTATCTGAAGTATATAATCCATATTAATCAATTATAATATATTATAATTCTATTTTTATCCAATTCTTCCAGCCTTTTCCAGCCATTCCCAAACCAGCTTGACATCTCGGCACTTGAGGAGTTTTCACTGGCCGTCACATCCATGTAGCTCTTGGCTGGGCTGCGCCATTTCTTGGGCACCACGGAGTCCAAATGTCGATTCCTGCGACTGAGATCGGCGCGCATCTGAGCCAAGCCAAAGAGAGTGGCCTTGTCGTTGTTGGTCTGAAGACTTCCTGGGACAACAAAATCACATCAAGGGTTGAACCATGGCTTGCATGAAGGGTTGGTATGGGTTGGTTACAGTTACGGTTGATGAGTTAGTTGTTGCTTCAACTTACAAAACTCGGGAAGTTTTTTCATGAACGTTCATTGGGATGACAATAGAAACATGCGTGAATTCTCGATCGATTGGTGCTAAATTCCGGTATGTTGGGATTGAAATAATTCGAAAACGTCTCCAAAATCACCAACCAGCTTCCATCATCGAACTGATGTTCCCAGAAATCCAAGCCAATCAACTCACAAGCGCGCGAGCAACGGAAGCCGAAGAGGAAATCCACCAGCATCACAATGACATAGGTAAAACCCAAGGAAATCCCGGTCAAGATCAGAACTCCTAAAGTTTGGATCCCCAAATGTTTCCATCCATCTGTACCTCCACCGAAGAAGATGCCCACCACTTCGGAGTTTCCGGCTCCGCAGTGTTTTTGTGCGAACAAACTCACGGCAATTGTACCCCAAGCGCCAGAGGGTCCATGGGCTGCGACCTCAAAGGAAAATGATGAAACATATAGGCCTAGCCAGGGCCTAGCCTATGTCTGCAACAACTTACGGATCATGGATGACCCTTGGAAAAAATAAAGCTTTGTATTTGTTTCATACTGTTTCATGGATATTACAGGACCTACTAATATGCTTGGAAGCCTTTGGATTGTTTTAGGTTGTTTCAAGAAGTGAATGCAACCCGGGCCCATTGGACCCATTGGCGTCAGCTGCATGTGACAGACCATTATCCCCATCATAACCAGGTCCTAATCCTGCAGGATCCTGCAGGATCCTGCCTGATTCGAACTCTGAAAACCCACTTCACGATCCTTCACCATGAACATCATAGTTCATCATAGAATTAATCATAGTTCACCATATATTTCAGCCATATTTAACAGCTGAAGTACAGCACCCACTGCATCATCCACTTGCACATAGACCAAGAGTTCTTCCACCGACAGCGTCAGCAGCGACGCAATGAGACCCACCAGTGGTGCGATGGGCAACGGGATCACGGTACAGCAGGCGCAACTGGCCACCAAGCCCCCAATGACGGCGTTGGTGAGCTCCGGGACACGGACCACCGAGGAGCGAGTCCGGGCCATGGAATAAGCCATGCCTGGTGGGAGGATGTTCTGAAAAAATGATGAAAAATGATGAAAAAATGATGAAAAATGATGAAAAATGATGAGTGGAATGGACCATATTCCAAGATGGTAATGAACATTTTTGGCAAATGAAATTCCCATGATAGCAATGAAAATTGCCAAAAAAATGGAATGATTTGGATTTGGGAATTTCAAGTTTTTTGGCAAATTGAATCAAATTGACCCGTCAGGCTATCCAACTTTGGGTGAACTTGGGAGCCAATTGGCAGCCATGGGCCGCATCTTTCACACTCGAAGTTGCAGGGCATCATGGATAGTAGGCCAAATGGGCCCAATGATGCCCAATGCACATCTCAAGAGCAACCGAGAATTTTCCAAAAAAAAATATGCCGAAAAATCATCCGAATTCAAATCGTCCTTAAACAACCAGAGTGCTTCGTTTTATCCCAACCAGTTAACCGTGCCGTGCCGTTCCGTGCCGTGGTGACGCCTCCAACGCCAGCCCCCGCTGCTGCCAGCAAAGTGGTCGCGGAGGCATGGGCCATGACGAGGTCATTCCCGTCAGTGATCGAAAAGGTGGAAGCTGGGTTGAACGCCAAGAACCCCACCAACCTCAGGAAAAGTCACGCAGAAATCAAGTCACTTGAATCAAACGAAACCAAAAAAAAATGGATTACTGGATTATACTGGATTGCTGGAGATGGAATGATATATGTATATCTGGATGGATTGTGACTGACGAGATATCTGATTATTAAATCACTTGTGGTTCGATTTCGGTGTTGAAGAATGAATCTGAGGCTCGAAATCTGGGCCTAAGAAGCGATAATTTCTGGCATCCGAATGACTGCAAATAACGGTAGGCTTCATTCTTGCATACAGACTACTGAACTGCATCGTGGAAATCATTGCCCCTATCATACCCTATCTTTGTTGGTTAAGATTCCGTCCCTAAATTTTTCCCAATCTTACCAACCAGCATACCTCAGGGGCAACCAGCATCCAAGATATCCAAGGAACAGCAGGAAGGTTCCAAACAGCAGCTGCACCGGATGTCGGCAACGACGGAACGGGATGAAGACCTTCTTCTCCACGGGGTCCTGGCGAAAAAGTTACGGATGCACCGAACCCATGGGCAGCCATTGGAAAGGCCAGGCACCGAAAAACTTGGCAGACTGCTGATCCAGGTGGATTGGTATGGTATATGATATATGATATATATATATGCATATGTATGTATATATAATTATATATATATATGTATTAATTTAATCTAATTCATATTTTTTTTTGTATCAGGATTTGTCAGATTCATCCAATCAATCTGCCAGAAGGCCCCCCACCTCTGGAACGCGGTAGTACTGATCGTTATGTTTCTCTCCAAAGATCCAACTCAAAGGTTTTCGCCAAGCTCGATACTCTGGGAAGCGCCCAATACGTGGCCCACAGATCATGGTGCTGACCTCGGCCCAGAGCGCTGGGACAGCACTGGGAATGACTAACAGTTTGCTATTGAAAATGGCTATTTATAGTGGATTTTCCCATGAAAAATGGTGATGTTCCATAGTTTTCTGTAAGTTTACCAGAGGGTACAGCACTGGGAATCCTGGGAATCCTGGGAATCTGGCCAAAGCGCTTACAGCCCCCACCAAATGCACCGTTGCAGATCCTGCAAGGCTGGTCAAACTCACTGGGCTTGCTACGGTCACAAAAAATTAAACAGCCATCCGACAAAAATCGACAAAAGATCCCAGGTATTTCCAAGGTCTGAACTGAGGGCCATATGGCGCCTGCAAAGTCGACAAAGCCCATCTGTTGCAACCAGCCGCCGCCCCAAACCAAACGCGCAGAAATGGGATAGACGAGGCCTTGCGAAGCCGCGCCGAGTGGTTGTAACATGTTGTAACCCATCCGAACCACCATGGCGAATAACGTGGCGAATAAATAGAAAAACACGACCATCACCGAACTTTCGGCAGTTATGGCTGATTTTGCAGTACGACATTGGCACCGAGCGGGTGGCAGTTGCCTAAATTCTATCTTTTACCTAGCCCTATTTAAGTGATGATCAGTTGGGGGTTGTCCTAAATTACTGTTCCCACCAAGGCCTCTTGGGCCGAGCTTGCGCCAACCTTGCGCGTTTCTTGCGCGACCACACGCCCGGATCACTTTCATCATTTCAGTTGTTTTTCATCATTATTCTCGTACTTGTTTTCGAATGTTAAATATTTAGTATTCACTTAGTATTTCGTAGTATTTCGTGCTGGGAAGTAGTTTGTGCAAGCTTTGTAGTACACAGTAGTACTGGGAAGTAGTTTGTGCAAGCCATGTAGTGCAAAGTAGTACTGGGAAGTAGTTTGTGCAAGCTTTGTAGTACACAGTAGTACTGGGAAGTAGTTTGTGCAAGCCATGTAGTACAAAGTAGTACTGGGAAGTAGTTTGTGCAAGCTTTGTAGTGCAAAGTAGTACTGGGAAGTAGTTTGTGCAAGCTTTGTAGTACACAGTAGTACTGGGAAGTGCTTTGTGCAAGCTTTGTAGTGCACAGTAATACTGGGAAGTAGTACTGGGAAGTAGCTCTGCACGTGTTGAACTTCTGTGGTTTCAGAGCGGTTTCAGAGTGGTTTCAGACCCCTTCAGGGTGTCTAGCTGACCTTGATGAAAAGAACAATTTACAGACAGAAAAGACTTGAACACAACATACAAGGAAATACATTTAAAGAGCAGACAGATAGATAGATAGATAGAGATAAAGCAGCCAACGCGGTCCGGAAGACATGCAGCAGCAGCCCGGAGATGGTGAGCAGGAAGGTGTTTCAGAGTGGTTTCAGACCTCTTTTGGGCTTGTTTTTTGGGTACCCCCAGCTTTGGGAGATGAAAAAAGAAAGAGAAAAGGTAGAGAAAGAGAGAGAGAGAGAGAGACAGAGAGACAGAGAGAGGAAGAGGGAGAGGAGAGAGAGAGCGTTGTAAATGGTGAGCAGCGGGTGGTTTCAGAGTACGTTTTGGGTGCTTGCTTTTCCGGACCGCTGCACGTCTTTCCGGACCGCAATATCTACAATTAGAGTACTTTTTGGGTGCTTGCTTTTCCGGACCGCTGCAGGTCTTTCCGGACCACAATGGCTACAATTAGAGTACGTTTTGGGTGCTTGCTTTTCCGGACCGCTGCATGTCTTTCCGGGCCGCAATGTCTACAATTAGAGTACGTTTTGGGTGCTTGCTTTTCCGGACCGCTGCTCATCTTTCCGGACCGCAATGTCTACAATTAGAGTGCGTTTTGGGTGCTCGCTTTTCCGGACCGCTGCATGCCTTTCCGGACCGCAATCGCTACGATTAGAGTACGTTTTGGGTGCTTGCTTTTCCGGACCGTTGCACGTCTTTCCGGACCGCATGTGTTTCAAGTACAATCTGTTTTGAGTCCCTTCTTTTGGATGTCTTAAGAACTAGGTAGCCCCATAACCGGCCCCAAAAGAGGTCTGAAACCAGTTCGACACATCTTCCTGCTCACCGTCTCAAGACTTCTTCTTTCTCTCTGTCTCTTTCTCCCTTCTCTTCTTTCTTTTCCCGTTCTTTCCTGTTTTTTCTCCAAAGCTGAGGTAGCCTACGGACAAAAAGAGGTCTGAAACCACTCTGAAACACCCCGCTGCTCACCATTTACAACGCTCTCTCTCTCCTCTCCCTCTTCCTCTCTCTGTCTCTCTCTCTCTCTCTCTCGCCTTCTGTTTGTCTCCATCTTCCATCTTCCTCTCTCTCTCTCCTCTCTCTCTCTCTCTCTCTTTCCCTCTTCCTCTCTCTGTCTCTCTCTCTCTCTCTTTCTCTACCTTTTCTCTTTCTTTTTTCATCTCCCAAAGCTGGGGGTACCCAAAAAACAAGCCCAAAAGAGGTCTGAAACCACTCTGAAACACCTTCCTGCTCACCATCTCCGGACTGCTGCTGCATGTCTTCCGGACCGCGTTGGCTGCTTTATCTCTATCTATCTATCTATCTATTTATCTATCTATCTATCTGCTCCTTTTTCTTTGGATGGCCTATTTACCACCCTGGTTATCTATGTTTATCAACTCGAGATATTAATATTTAAGATCTAAATCAGATACGGTAGTAGTAGTAGTAGTAGTAGTAGTAGTAGTAGTAGTAGGTCCTAGTAGTAGTAGGTCCTAGTAGTAGTAGGTCCTACTAGTAGTAGTAGTAGTAGTAGTAGTAGTGGTAGTAGTAGTAGTAGTAGTAGTAATAGTAGTGGTAATTGTAGTAGTAGTAGTAGTAGCAGTAGTAGTGGTAGTAGTGGTAGTAGTAGTAGTAGCAGAAGTAGTAGTAGTAGTAGTAGTCGTGGTGGTGGTGGTGGTGGTAGCGGTAGTAGTGGTAGTAGTGGTAGTAGTAGTAGCAGAAGTAGTAGTAGTAGTAGTAGTAGTGGTGGTGGTGGTGGTAGTAGTAGTAGTAGTAATAGTAGTAGTAATAGTAGGAGTAGTAGTAGTAGTAGTACCAGTAGTACCAGTAGTAGTAGTAGTAGTAGTAGTAGGTCCTAGTAGTAGGTCCTAGTAGTAGTAGTAGTAGTAGTAGTAGTAGGAGTAGGTCCTAGTAGTAGTAGTAGTAGTAGTAGTAGTAGGTCCTAGTAGTAGTAGGTCCTAGTAGTAGTAGGTCCTAGTAGTAGTAGTAGTAGTAGTAGTAGTGGGAGTGGTAGTGGTGGTGGTGGTAGTAGTAGTAGTAGTAGAGCAATAGTAGTAGTAATAGTAGGAGTAGTAGAAGTAGTAGTAGTAGTCAGTAGTAGTAGTAGTAGGAGTAGTAGTAGTAGTAGTTGTTGTTGTAGTAGTAGTAGTAATAGTAGTGGTAATGTAGTAGTAGTAGTAGTAGTTGTTGTTGTAGTAGTAGTAGTAGTAGTGGTAGTAGTAGTAGTAGTGGTGGTAGTAGTAGTAGTAGTGGTAGTGGGAGTGGTAGTGGTGGTGGTAGTAGTAGTAGTAGTAGTAGAGCAATAGTAGTAGTAATAGTAGGAGTAGTAGAAGTAGTAGTAGTAGTCAGTAGTAGTAGTAGTAGTTGTTGTTGTTGTAGTAGTAGTAGTAATAGTAGTGGTAATGTAGTAGTAGTAGTAGTAGTGGTAGTAGTAGTAGTAGTATTAGTAGTAGTAGTCGTCGTCGTCGTAGTAGTAGTAATCAAAATGTTAATTAAAATAGTACTTGTAATAATGATAACAATAGTACTTGCGCGTACCTTGGGCCGCCCTTGCGCGAAACTTGCGCGATGCAGGTTTTAGACCATGGGAAAAATGCGAGAATAGGTCCTTTACTAAAAACCTTTCTGGGGTTTTTGGACGGCTCCCAGTTGCTCTACAGGGCAAATACTTCTCATTTTCGAAGGAATTGAAAGCTTAGAAAACTGTATTATACTTGTATAGAACTATACCTTCAATGATTGCACTCCGTGTAACAACCAATGGCTCGCAGCCCACCTGAAGATATCCATAAAACCATCTAAAATCGAATGATTTCTCATAGTTTCCATGGAAAAATCGCAGGGCTTCCCATGGCCATGTGCGAACGGTGCCTGTCATCATGGTAGACAGGGCCAAGTAGGGGAAGAATGCCACACGGCCTGCGAGGGCCTTGGGCGTGCTATGGATCTATGGCTCCGCCATTCATCATTCTGAACCCTGTAATCATACTACAATGTGGGGCCCCCCAGTTATAAGTTGGTTTATAAATCCATATAAATCCCATTAACTATAGTTATAAGTATCATAAACCATAATTATTGGAGTTGTAAACCAACTTAGCTATCGAACGGGGGCCCCACATTGTATGCACATGACTATATCATATAATATCCTTCCCTGAAAAACAAACATAGTTAAATCACATAGTTAAATCATAGTTAAATCATAGTTAAAATTAAAACATCTCAAGAATTTCTGCTTCACTCCTTCTCAATCTACTTGAATCGTGCATGGCAGCTTGATGCAGGCCCTCCAAGCTTGGCTCCCAGCGCCGCTGTTGATGGTGGCTGCGGTGGTTGCATATGAAAAGCAGCAAAACCAGTGGGCCAAGTCGAAACCTGCAGAGTTTCAGTCCTATTGGCTGTGCAACCACCGAGTGGTATAGATATCCAGCATCTCTTCCATTTGTTTTGCACTATGACTGGCTGTTCCTTTTCGATCAAAGACTGCAAGCTCAAGTGGATTCATCATTGTTCCATTTGTAAAAACAGAGCTGGACGTGCACCAGAACATACCAGAACCAATCTCATTTGTAAAAACTCAGAAAGCTCTTCATCCAGCTAGAAAAATCTCACAAAATTTAAAACCAACGGCGCAGATCATTGAGATTCCATGAACCCAACATCACAACAGAGACACCCACTGCATGACCTGCATCTGCAATGCCGACATCTTCGGTCTCTCCAAAGGCGATGGTATAGCCGAAGATATAGAAAGCTAAAACACCAATGCACAGGTCCAGCAAATTCTTCATCATGATATTGGCGGCATTGTTGGGTTGTGCCTGACATGGCACATGGTCATCAGTTGTTTTTCGAGTCTGTCATCACACATCATCACACTTACCCTCTGGTAATTTAACATAGCAATGGAAAATCACCATTTTAAATGGGAAAATCCACTATAAATGGTCATTTTCAATAATTAGATATGTTAATTTACCAGAGGGTACCCAGCTAACATTTTCATAAGATCCAGGCATAGGCTGACTCCAACATGGCGAACCCGGATTGCCTCATGGCCGCTGGTCAGAGTTTTTTTCTCAACGAAAATACCGGAAACCATGTACTTGTCAGGATTGGTCATCCCGACTAAATAAGTAACAACAATATACTATGTAACAATACACTATAATTCAGCAATCTTTAATTCAACAATCCATATAGACCATATGTAGAAAACGCCCATCCGCTCCAAAGATCTCCAAACAATGGCCATGCCACATCTGGATGATCCGCCCAGCCATCGTGACGATGAACGCCACATCTGCCCGATGTCGGGTGCGAAAGGCCAGGCACTCAGGCAGAGCCTGGGAATGGCTATGGACCATGGGGAGTTTCCAGGAAGAAATGGATGTTGAAATGACAAATCCATGTGTCTTTGGATGATACTATAATGAACATCCCATATGTTATTGGATTATTGGATTATTGGATGATATTGGATTGGTTTAAGATGGTTTAAGGAAAATTGAAGAAAATTGACACCGGAAACCCCTAATATTCCATGGGAAAAACCATGGTTTCCGGTTTCGATTTTCCCTCAAAACAATCCCATAAAATGAAAAAGAACAAAGTCTGTGACATGTTGAACTTTGGAAGGTAGACTAATATACAATGAAACAATGGCCGTTCATATACAATGGCTTACTGATAATGTTCAATGGATACCAACAGTAACAGCCAATCACTGGCGCATCCATCTGATCAGAATCATGGCACGAAGCGGGCGCCTGTGCCTGCATTTTCATGAGCCAGCTTGCATCGGGCAAAACCTTGGACGGACCATTGGACGTCCAAAAAATGGAGGAAGTGACGACTAGTCGACTGAGGATCCAAACAGGTGAATTCAAGGTCTTCACCATTTTGGATGACCAGGCTATGATTCATAGACTGTTATGTTTAAAATCAGAAGCAAGGTTTCTAAAAGATCTGAGGCAACAACTTGCGCCGGATTGAGATCCATGATGCCCAGTGCACTAAGGATCACTCGGGCGGCGTCGGCTTGAGATCAGCTGCGGTTCTACGTGAGTTTTTTGCGGATGGAAGAGGTCCTGAAAATTCTCCAAACATCTCCAAACCTACAATCCTATCCCCTGAAAAGCCCCCAGTGAAAATGGTTGTTTCACAAACAGCACCGCGCCGCACCGGGCATTTTCTGAGGCCAGTCAGACTGGGACCGGTCCTTCCGGTCCTTGGGTCCTTGGTCACAAGGTCACAAGCTCAGAGCAGGAATTGATAGGAATTGTTAAATGTGCTCAATTTAACATCATTCAACATCATATTGTTAGACATGTAAAGACATCATTGTGAAATTTAAGTAAATTTAATATGGTCAAATGATGTCAAATGATGTCAAATGATGTCAAATGATGTCAAATGATGTTAAATGGGCTGCATCCTCCATGTTAAACACTGTTAAACCTCATTTTGGACTTCCTTTTGAACTTCAGATGTCCATAGATTTCCATCGGAATGGACCAGCATCCTCTGGGTCGACGGGGCCTTCAAAATGTTCCATAGCTACAGCATACGGCACATCATTGGGAAAGCAAAGGTCAAATGCAAACCAAACACGGACCATGTGTGCGGATTTGCCTGAAATGAAAAGTACTAAGATTACTAAGTAGATAACAAGTGCATAAAGATGTTGCAGGCAAGACTGGTGGCAGGACTGGTGGCAGTCCATTTCCAGCACACCCTCCGGTTGTATGTTCTTTGACTTCCAGGCTGGTCCAGGCCAACTGGATGCCAACTGGTTCAATGGGCAAATTCTGTCGGCCACAACATCAACAATCTGCTCTGTTGATTTCCACCGGCTTCTGGAGCCAAGATGCCACCCTGTTGCCAATTCTTGGATTCTTGGACTGCAGAATAAACGCGGCCTGGCTAGCTTGCCGTCACGTCATCGCCACCCCACAAGCACCGCTTGGAAGGGAAGGAATTCATCAGGTGCGTGACCGCTATTGACAAATATTGACAATTTCATATGGGTCTACTTGGGGCGGTAGTACTACGACACCACTGTCAGCATCCCAGAGATAGCAAAGCCCGTGTTCCCTGTCGATCCTGGCGACGGAGACACCACGCGCCGTCCTGCCGAGCTCGGCGTCTCAGCAGGGATGGCGATCAAGTGCAGGTGGGTGCCGGTGTACACAAAAACCTCTCCGATTGATGATGTTCTAGTCGTTGGCACAGGGTGCATGATTTTTTCCCCGCGGCTCCAAAGGTAGTCACCTGGCCGCCTATGCACATTCTCGAATTTGTGGAAAAGACGGGATCACCTGTCCGAAAAGTCTGGAAGCCATGTGTGGCGCCAGATTCAATCTGGCGCACTTGGCTTCGCGGAGCCACTTTACAAGCTTTCATCGGATCAGGCGTTCCATATCGTTCTACGATAATTAAGGCACAAAGGAACTATAAGGAACTGTCAGGTTGGTGGCTCTGCTTGAAGCCGGGCCCCACCCTACTGGAACTAAATTAAGCAAAGCTGGAACACGGATGGTCAGAAGAACCCTCAACCTGTGCAATGAGCTACTCGCATAGCTCTGAACTATTGTAACTTATATGTATATATTGTAGGAGCTGCCTCAGCTATTCAATCTACAATTTGTTATGTGGGTTGAATATGACTGTGTCCATCCATTTTCCAGCTACTCGCCATCCTTCTTGTCTCCAATCGCTGTCGGTCTCGCCGATGACAACAGGGTTGGAAGCGCATCTTCTGCCGGTAGGCTTTCATTCAAGATCCTCAAAGCCAGCTCTTGCAGTGTGCGATTGTGTGCGCCTATCGAAATCCTACAAGCTTTGTAGACGTTGCAGACTCCTAAAAAACCAAAAAATACTATATATAGTAGACCATTAGATTTATATACATGCAAAAAATCAAGTACAGCATCTGCAAGACATGGCAGGTTTTATTATTTCTCCACCAAGAAACTACTGTCACCTCTGTGGGTCCGTCCAAACGATGGGTGGATCGGGTGGAAAGTAAACATGTTTCCCATTGTTTTCAATCTTGGGTTCGACGTTATCAGAGCTATCAGACACGGTTCCACCAAACAACTGGAAAAATATGTTTTCTATAGTTGAAAGTCAAGGTTCTCGAGCAATTTGCCAAAGTCCACCTCAAAGTTCTGGTGGGCAAGAATCAGGCAGTCCTTGGTTGACTAACCGCCGATATAGAAGATTGTATAAGAGTGGTCTGGCTTTTCTGCTTACATGGCCCAGAATCAGTTTGTTGCGTGTTTGCTATCGTTTGCTCTTTTCTAACCTGCCGATACTACAGCTGATGTCCGACATTTCTAACCTGCCGATACTACAGCTGATGTCCGACATTGCCTCCGAATTCCTCGCTTTTCTTCTGGCCCGCCCGGCCCCAAACTCTCCGCGCAGCGATTCAAGAGTTGAGATTTTTTTGACTCAGACTACCAACGCAACACGATTGGTCTCCAACAATTTTGACAATTTGGTTTCTCCTATGTCCGAACTATTTAATCTACAGAGGCATGGGCAATCGACACCAAAAACACACATATTGCGTAAGAAGGCTCCCGGATGGATTTCCGTACGAAGGCGTTGGTGGCATGAAAGCCACCGGGCATTTTCTCCACCAAACTTTGGATCATCACTAGGTCCCTTTCATCAGTGGCTTTCGCATCTCTTAAG
Organism: Cladocopium goreaui; assembly: GCA_947184155.2. NCBI lineage: Eukaryota > Dinophyceae > Suessiales > Symbiodiniaceae > Cladocopium > Cladocopium goreaui. The sequence continues at coordinate 73,113 of CAMXCT020001102.1, forward strand.
TCCAAAGTGGCTAAACCTTGGTAACGTGGACAGTGCTTTGGGAGACTGAAAACAATGACGGATTTCAATGTTCATGAGGAATTGTGGAGACGTGCCCAACTGCGTCCATTGGGTTTTACAAGGTTTTACTGTTTACTGTTTTGTTTGTTTTGGTTTGAGATACAGTGGGGTTTTAGTTCTCTTGGGTTTGTGTGCGTGTGTGTGTGTGTGAGTGATTGTGTGTAGTATAACCTGCCATCACAAACAAGAACATCAATGTGGGGTGCCACGGATCAGTGAAACATGCATTGATCTGTGATATGTATCAGAAAGGGATACCAACGGGGATGGAGTGATTCGACGACAATCATTTTCATGTGCCCATGTCGTTTACCGTTTTGATGTTCATTTCCTACTTTCCTAGAACAAGTTCGACAGCACATTTGGTTTTTCATTGTTTTTCCGGGAATTTCCCTTAGGAATCCTCGAGAACAAGACCTATCAACAGTACTTTCACTCTCACCCTGCAGTGTGTCTGTCCACACGATCTCTGGAGGACATGAGAATCATGAGACTTTGACAGGACAGGTGAAATTGTGGGCCCAGCAGTGTATTTAAAAACATGTTCGCTGCAACCCTGACGTTTCTCCATGCTGGTCTCACATATCCTTCATGCTCAAATCCTTGCGCAGGGCTAGCGTTTTCTCAAACTTTCCAAAATAATAAACCATAATAAACCCTAAAACCAAAAAAAACAAAAACCCTGAATCCAGAAACCTAAAGTCAAAATCGCTGCGTATAGGTCGTATAGCCAGTGTTTTCGTTCATTGTGACAAGTATATGATACTGTCCGGGTGTGTTATGTGGATGTGGAAGAAACGTCCGGGTTGGGGGGCAAACTTGTTTTTACATTTATTTTAACACGGTTGAAAAGTATGCAACCTAGAGCTATAGCGGGGACAGTGTCCTTAGAGTTGATGCCAAAGTGATCCAAAATGTATGAAACATACAGGGGTCCATGTCAAAAGGGAAACAAATTGTCTTCAAAGATCTCACGCACCCAGGTCTCTCGAACTTTTCCTCGATTCTGATTCAGAACCCAAACAACAATGCTGGATGAACATGAAAACATATCAAAAACCACAACGCGGGCGCGCACACACAGACCAAAATGTATAAAGTCAGGGGGGGGGGTCAATACATGTCAATACACTAACGTCACTAGCACCTATACGTACATGACTTACTGTATAAAGCACAAGGGGGTTGGAGATGGATTCGATCATTTCCGCGGAATTGTAAGCAATCGGGGGACACCATGAAGCTATTCCAAAACCTCCCCAACAATATATTGTATATTGTATAAAATCGATTTGCAGACAAAGAAGCTTCCCAGACCCAAACATGTCTTGCGCGGGGTGTATACCCCTTCCAATAGTGGTGTTTTTTAGGGTGAGGGATCAACAAGTACTGAAACAAGTACTTCCGAATCCTCATTGAGAAACATGTGGCCACCTTCATGGCAATTTCAATGCCACCTTGACCGTTCCGAAGGACTCCACCTCAGCTGTGTCAGCAAGGCTAGTGGAGTAAGTCCGGAAAATGATTTCCGGAAGGAAAAAGAGATAGACTATGTGTTTTATAGAATAAACAAATGAAGGCTACTAAGATCACAAACCTGGGACTGCCGCCTTCTTGGCATGTTCAGCCAATTCAAAACCTATTGTCGCTGCACAAAAAAACCTAATGATGCCACGCTTATCCTGGCTGACAAGTCGGCCAAGGGACTTGAGGTACAAAGAAGAAGACCTTGGAAAGAGCTCGCACGCTCACTCGCAATGAGTTTGGTTTGAAGAAGCTCAAACAAACACCATGCCCTCCGCAATGGAAGAGCCTGTTCATCCAAGACCATCACCTTGGATACCAGGGGGCCCCATGGGGGCCCTGTGCACAAGGGATTCCATCTCAAATGGTTGAGCTTCATTTCAGGAGTCTCAAATACCTTGCAGGTTTCATGTCAAGCAACTGTCCCCTTACAGCTTTCGCTGCGCAGCGACTTGTAGAAGGAAGATTCATGATAGTCACCTTGTCCAAGTTCAGCTTCCACCTTCCAAAGCTGGGCCACTTGATCCAAAACTTGTTGCAAAATGCTGAGGCTTTGGGGGTTTGCCCGACATGCGCAGAGATGCTCCTAGCAACAAGCGAATCAAAGTATACATTCATAAAATGCCCCCAAAAAATTATATATAAATTTCAATTAAATAGGTTTGTATGACTTTGTACTGACAGGTGCCTTGACCAACTCAACGGTCAATAGACATCGATTTGCTTGTATCTACAAGGCACAAGTTAGGCGCCATGGGGCTACCTTTTGGATCCCCGCAGGCGCATACAAACACATACAAGCACGTTGTAGCCCCAACCGGTCCGCGAAGCCATACATGTCAGAACACAATTTGCCCGGCTTGCCTCCCATTGATTGTTGCTGAATGTGCAAATCCAATAGGCAGTGCTCTGCCAGTCCACAGCTCCATCGGACTTCGCATTATGTCGGACAGCAGCGACAAACTCCTGGAAAGGAGTGCCTTGATCATCGATGGGATATGTTCGAAGTCCAACGGCTGGGACCACAACTGCATCCATCATGGTAACATGTGAGGAACATGTGAGGGGGATTCAAAATGTGATCACCACCACCAACATTCATGTCAGAAAATGAAGTTCAAAGACCATGGGTGGCGGGGATCGACTTTGCCATACTTTGCCAAGATACCCCAGTAGTGGCTCACGAACCAATTCACCTGCCTGGGTCCAACCAGCTCTGCATAAGAGAGCTTGCAATCCTCTGTGACTGGAATGACCAGGTTCGAGCAAATGTAATACATGGAGCGATCTTTGATGAAGGATTGGAAGAACTCATAAAGCTGTCCGACTTGTCCTTAAGGACAGTGAGATTCTGAGAGTCTTGGCTGAAGATTGACAATTTCGATGTCATCCCGACAATATTTGGATCACGCGTGGATCGCATCCCCATCCCCTATGAACCCATGATACCCATGGAACGGGAGCCGTATGGAGCCGTTCTGATCCACATCCGTCACATCCATGTAGAGGTTTGGCACAAACAAATTGATTCAAAACATGCTGCTGGGTAGCCTTCTTTCAACACTGACTAAGATGGGCCACACTTTCACTGACCATCACTACTCATCACTCCAATCATTTTCTGTTTAAGCTCAGTGTCCAATGGTGATGGCTCGTTCAGGTCCTCTGGGACAGCTTTTCAGCACGCGTGTTTTGTGCAGCCTTTGCAATTTCTCCCTGAAAAGCCGATGTCTTCGCGCCAATGAAGTCCTGGAGAGGTCTGAAACTTGCTGAGCCTCGCCAAATATCCCAGAAACAAAAGGTGATCCAACGGATAAACAATGATAAACAGAGAAGGGACCCAAAGCCAATGAGCTTTGCGGGATTTTGCGGGGAAAGATGGGAAATCGCTAGGTTTGTTTTGATTTCATATTGTTTCATGGAATTCACCGATTCACCTGTGTTCCTCATCGCTAGCAAGCTGCTCAAAACATGGTATGACATGGTACATGGCCTCTCCTGCTGCTCATCCAATAGAAAGCAATCCACAGAACGGAGCTGATGAGCACCGCCGAGGCAATGATCAGCAACAACATCCGCAAAAGGAGTTGGCCCAAGATCAAAGTGACAACCATAGGGATCAGCAAAAAGATCAACCAAAGGAGAGAAGGGATCCGAAGGAAACCCGTGTGGAAGAGCGTCGAAGGAAAATGAATGCGTACAGATCCCATGGTGGTGTCCCATGGTCCCACGGTTTCCTCGGAGCTCAATTCGAGATCTTGTCCACATGTCAATCTAAAAAGAAAGGTTCGAAAAGAATGAATGGGTTACTTTTAGATACTTTTAGTGGGCTCAAAATACATTTTTAGGGAATTCGCCAAGCTAGAAAACATCATCATCAACTTATCTGATCAACAAACATGTGGCACATGGTTCCAGCGACGAACCGAACAGCGTCCTAAAGAAAAAATCAAACATCTGACGGGTTCAGCTTGGTCTCATCATGGATCAACTGCAACTCTCTTCCTGACAGCAAAACTGGACACGGTCTCCCTTTGGAAAGGGTTGAACCTGCTGCAGAACCAACCCTTTCTCTGTGGAATTTTAACATAACCACCATTGGACCACGAGTCCAACAGGTACCCTCTGGTAATTTAACGTAGCTATTGAAAATGGCCATTTATAGTGGATGTTCCCATTAAAAATGGTGATTTTCCATAGCAAACTGTTAGTTCACCAGAGGGTATTTTCCATGTTTTCACCGGTTTTCACAACCACCCCTGGGCTTTCCCTGCCTGAAAGTGTCCGAGCCCTGTACGGCCTTCGTTTCTGGAGGTCCTCCAAAGGTTGACTGCCGGTGTTTTTCAGGGTGATGCAAGCTCCCCATCGCCACAAAAGGCGATGAGGCCGGCTGGTGGTCACCACAAGGCCATGGTCCTGGATTGAAAATCTTGGATGAACTGATGATAAACCATGATAAACCATGATAAACCATGATAAACCATGATAAACCATGATAAACCGATATGAAAAGGATTGAAAAGCTACACCTTTTGCATTTTTGCAACCTGGAAGACATCACACCAAACCAAAGCAACTTTCAAAAACATCCCGTTTTTTTACGCCATGGCCTGCAAGCTGAGGTCTTCAATATGCAGCTGGTAAAAGCACAGCCATGCACTGAGCATCAGGGCCATAATGAGGCACACAGCGGTCATCAGTCCAAAGAAAAGGCTCGTCATACTGGCATGGCAGGCCACTCTCTCAGCATCAGCATAAGCCAGCAGAAAGGAACCAACACATGGTTCGCACTTGCTGCGGCCCAAGGTTGAGATCGTATTTCCGGGACACTGTCGGCAAAGCCGCCCTTCATGAGCATAGGTACCAGCCAAACAAGGTTTACAAGTTGGGTTTCCCCAACCTTCTGCAACCCAGCCCTCTTGACATGGTGTGCATTTGGTAGCAGCAATGCTGGAATAGGTACCCGGTGGACACCGACTGCACTCATGACTGCCGGCTGCCGCATAGCTTCCTGCACGACAAAGATCGCATTCGCTGCTTCCCACCGTAGCAGCGAAATGGCCAGCTTTGCAGCTTTCACAGGTGGCACTGCCAAGACCGGCCATGGTCCCAGGCAAACATGGAGAACAATGTGCCCCACCAACTGATGAAGAGCCTCGTAGTACAAACTCATGGGTCGTGAAACCTTTACTGAACCCCTATACTGTAGCCCATACTAATTAAGTCACTGGTCATCGCAAAAGGAGCTGAATAAACTTGAATCACTGAATAAACCCTTGTCTCAAGTCATCTTAAGTCCTTTTGCAAACTGCCCACCCGCGCCTGCTGGACATTGCTGGCAGTGGACCAAAGCCGCTTCCACTGTCACAACCTCCTCATAGCCGTCGGAGCATCTTCCAGACTGACAGTTGACCTTCCCCGCTGCATCCACACCGCCAAAGGTGTCTTCGTTACCTCGAAAACATTCGAAAACCATGTGACAATGTGGAACTAAGCAGTGAGGAAAATATCAGCTGAAACCTGCTGTGTTTTCACACCTTTGAACAGTCGAAGATACAGCCCTTAGGTTGGAACTGTTGCAGAAAAAACGGGTTTGCCCAGCCACAAAGGCAATGTCCATCTCCTTTCATCAGTGGCCGAGTTGAGTTGGAAACGTTCCACTGGTGCTGGGCAAAGTGGTCATCACGACAGATACCACGTCCAGAGCCTCAACTGTTCCAGGCTGTGGCTCACCCAGCTCAAAACAATTGGAGCACGACAAAATCCTTTCTCAAAAGTGTTGGTATTAAATGATTGTAATTATATGAGGCATTATTAGATATTATTAGATATTATTAGCGCATTATTGGTATAATCGTATAACCAACCTGTATTTGCTGGTGCATCGAAGAAGCATGTGACTCCACGATGGTCTGCAGCACAAGCCTGGCACCCGCGTCCTTCCGGTCCTTCAGCGAAACCTGGGCGGCAGCCAGAGCAGTCATCCAAGTTATGGCCACCAACGCAGTCGCAAACTCCACGGAGGTTGTCGCAGCGTCCTTGCCTTGGATGGCGGCTTTGAGGTTTTTTGAGGTTTCTTGGCAGCCTCGGGATGTGGCTCAACCTCAAAACAATGAACTTCAAAAGGAATCGGATTTCTCCATCAATTTGTTCATGTTTGATGATGTCGGAAATTGTTGGAATGATGTTTAGTTTTGAACCCCCAAACGAAAAACACATCAATTCTGAAACTCGACCTGGGTGCTCGTTGCACTGTTGTGCAGGCAAGCAAAAACCTTGACTCCAAAATTGCGGCCTGTTTTCCTGTACGAGCGGGGTGCCCAAAAAACTCAGGATGTCGCCCTCTCTCCACACATCAAAGGCATAGATCTTCGGTCCACCTTGCCACTTGCAAGGCTGTCATGCAAGGAAAGTCAAAGGCCAATGTGAGCATCTATAAAGCCACTGAAGTTCACTGAAGGGGATGAAACGTGCAAAATTAAGCTTCAATTTTCAATGTTAACATAGTTAACATGTTTAAAAGCAGTTGCTTCAGCATTTTGCAGCGTCACCTTCCTCCTCCCACTCTAGGCACTTGAAGTTGCTGCTACAGTTGAGGCCATCCCCTTGCCGCTCGCAGGCATTGATCTGCTGCCGTTCATCGAGGCGGATGAGGTCAAGATCCCCATCCCCGTCGCAGTCGAACAAGCGCCACTGAAGGTCAGTCGCCGCGCTGCTTGGAAAACTTTTGAAGGGATTCTCGGCCACCTCGATCAAGGACGTCTCCTGGCCACACGGAAGTCTTCATATGTTGCTATACGGAATGGTTAGATGGAATTAGTAATGACTCAAATGACCATATACCCTCTGGTAATTTAACATAGCTATTGAAAATGGCCCATTTATAGTTGATTTACCTATTAAAGATTGCGATTTTCTATAGCTATGTTAGTTTACTAGAGGGTAATAACCATTAATAACCTAAGCCTGGGTCAGCATGTCCAACCTTCTCACTGACTGTTGCCATTGTGCTCGAGTGGCCCTGCCACTACATGTGGCTGGATTTCAAAGATCGAAGCGGCGCGATGGAAAAAGTGCGAGTGAAGCATAGTTTGAATTGCGCTAGGGACCGTTTTTGCAACCAACAGCTCAAGGGCCCTAAGTCAGGGTAGGTTTGAACCAAAAGCAACACGTGGGGAACCATGGTGCAAGGGTCCAAATGACCTTACTCTCAAACCCGTCTTATCTACATGTTACCACGTGGCAGTTCAGGCTACCAGGTCTTTACAAGTTTCCCAGCGGGCTATTCCAGCTGGTGGCTCAGGCCACACATCGTGTTGATATGTTTTCATGCTCTCGAATTACGGCCAGTCTGTACAACTTTGACCAGTAAGTCCGGACGCATAGACTTAGTCAGAGCGTCGGCCAACATTTTGGACGTGTCCGTCCAAGTCAGTTCGTCCCCGTGGGGCATAAACTCCTGGGAAGTCCGCTGGCCATTCCCGGTCCACAACGACTGTCTCAGTGCCGCCAGCTCGATCCCGAGCCTTTTGTCTTGAACTTTCTTCGGCACTTCCGCGTTCAGGTGCTCGACTAGACTCATGCAGTCAGACACCCAAACATGCTTCATCTTCATCTGGCATTGCTCGTGCCAGTCAGTCATCGTGGCCAACTTGCCGGTCATCTCACACAGGACACATCTCAGACGGTCACCGTGTTCCACAGCACTTTGGAGTGCGTATGACTCGGCCTGCAAAGTTGCTCGGCACACTCGCTTCAATGTTGACGAAGCGAACCCGATCACATGGATTCTATGGTCCTCCTCCGTTAAACGCGAAGCTGTAGTTAGATAGTGAATCCTGCCTTGCTGTGACTTGTATCCAGGTTCATTTGCAAATGACGCATCGCTGTACGTCACCACTGCCAGATCCTTCCAGTCAATCCAATTGGCCTTGTACACCAGCTTCATGTCTTGGTTCTGGTGTGCCAATTCAACAGCCTTGTTTGCCAGCCTCAAGTCTGACACTGTGGCCTTTGGATTGCAAAGTCTCTGCAGCTCATGCACCTTGTACGCCAAGTCTGCGGGACAGTACCGCGCTACCCACGCCAGTGATCCCGTCACCGACCGGAGACTTGTCAGCTCCTTTTCCGTGACAACGTCAGTTCCCTTACGGGACTTGTCAATCAAGATTGGCTTGATTCCTCTGGTGTTCTCCTCAGCATCGATTTCAATCGTGAAATCATCGTGCTGGGTAAACCGACGTCCACAGTACCTGAAGCTTCCTTCTTCAGTCTTTCCGGCTGAGAACTTTCCGAGGATCTCCTGGATTACCTTTGCTCCACTCGGCTTGTGGGCAAACAGTAGGTCATCCACGTGGGTACATAGCATCGCATCCAGCTCGCCATTTTCGTCCTGGTGGTAGTACAGGGCAGGCATCACCTTTGACGCCTTCATACCTGCTGTCTTCACCTCTGAATCCATGCGCAAGTAGAAACCTCTACCTGCATCGATTGAACCATAGATGGGCACCATACAGAGCAAACACGCTTCTGCAGGCACATCTGGATCTCCAAGTCCACCTGTCGGCTGCCGCATCAGTAGCAACCTTGTCAGTGGCTTTGCTTGAAAATAGGCATTTGTCACGTCACTTCCCTTCAGACGCAACCTTTCCGAAGCTGCCCAACTCGCCAGGAGGCAATGAGACTCCGCATCTGCTGTCGGAGCGTCGCACCTCACATCTTCGCGACTGACATCTTCGAAGTTACCGCAAATCACCAGCCGAGCTTTCATCTTGGGACTATATTCTGGGGTTCCCTTAAGGTGTTCATGTTTATCCGTTTCAACCCATTTGGATGGAATTACCTTGTGACCTTCATCCAGTAGATTCTGAAGCTCCTTTCCCCAAATGGGAATTGCAGCGTTGAAGCTTTTGTACTTCTCCCATTCTGCAGTTCGTGCTTCCATCATCAAGGCTCTGATCTCAGGTGAGACCTTTCTGATGTCTACTGTCTTGGCCACTTTCCCAGATTGAACCGTCTCCTCGGCCTCCTCAATGCGCTGTGCAATGAAAGACCTTAGAGGTTCCAAGTCCAGTTCCAGATCCATTGCTCGCGCGCGCTCGAATGGGTCTTGTGCCCTTCGAAAAACGGTGAAACCGGTCCAAGCGTCTGTTTCTTCTACGCTACTTACCTTACCCGTTTCGTTTGTTTTTACATCCCCATTCCTGAAGATCTTTCTCACTGTTGCAAAACCTGAGTCCTGAAAACCTTCTGGCAGTTCACCATCAATCATTGTGTTGTACTCACGCTTCCTGGGTTCTGCATGGACTCTGATTGCGACATCTTTTGAAATGCGCCAGTGGTCTCCATCCACTAGCTCAGCCATCATCGTGTCACCAGGCAGTGCACCTGGAGTCATTGGTGCGGCTCTTGTGTAAGGGCCATGTCGTTCAGATTGGCCCGTCTTATCTTTGGCCTTCAACCGTCTTCCTGGTGTTGCTGGGGCTCTTGACGGCGCACTGCTCCCCTGAGGGGCCTCGTCGTCCACATCACCAAAGATCCCAACTGGGTTTGGGAACTTTGGTCCTTGTTGTTCTTCGTCTTCAAGATGGATGTACTTCTGCTGCTGAGGGCCTGACACAATAGCATCTGGCAGCACAGGTTCCCCATTCAGGATGGAGAATGCCAGGGCCTCGCTCTCGTTGGCAGACCTCACACGTGCTGTGCTGCACAAAATTGGAACTCCCTCGTGCAACAGCCACAAACCATTGTGGGGGTCATGGCCAATCACACGGGATGCTGTGCTCCATGTTGTGCCACCTTGTTGTGCGTCCCTCCTATAGCAAACCAAATCACCTACTAGGTATTCTTTGTGCTGGGGCGCTGCATTGCGCGTCAGCGCACGTGCAACCCTGTTGCTTGTGTCCAAATGGACAAAGGCTCTCTGCGCACTCATTCTTGCAGCGTGTACCTTGTGATACGCCACAGTTGGATCTGTCTTCACTTCAATCACACCCAAGTCAGCGCTCTCTGACATGTCTGTGACTGAGCCTGGCATGCGTGGTTGTTTTCCTAAAACCCATTGGCTTGCACTATAGCCATTTGTTCTCTGCATGCTATTCTTTGTGGAAGTGCATTCTTGCAGCAACATCTCAAAGTCTGCAAGTCCTGCTGTTTCAGTGTCGGCAACCACTTTTCTGACCATTGCTTTTAGGATACCCCCATGACGTTCTACCTTTCCTATAGCAGCTGGGGTTTCCAAAGGGGCAAACTGGATATTGCATCCATGACTGGCTAGCATCTTGGTCACTGCGCCTCGGTTGTGAAGGCCTCGATCCATGATGCATGCTTTTGGCCAGCCAGCCCAAGCAATCCACTTGGTCATCAATGCCTTTGCGCATGCCTCTGAAGTGGGCTGTCCTCCACCTTCTTTGACAACTTCGCACATGTGAAAACCCGTTGCAATGTCAACCATCGACATCACTGAGTACTTGTTCCCCAAATGATCCCTCATTTCCAGCACATCAAAACCTAACATAGAGTTAAACTCAAAGTTGAAATGACTTCCTACTGGGTGATCCCTTGGGGGTTTTGCAGAGTCCTCGCATGCTTGGCACCTCACCAGTCGAGCTGCCTCAATCAGCTCAGGAGACGCCCTTCCTGCCTTCAGGATGTTCTTCAAAGTAGCCGGTGTTGGGTGGCCGAACTGCCTGTGCAAACGTCGGATGGCAATCCTAGTTCGAGTCTCCAGCGCGCTCTCCTTTGAACCTCATCCAAAGGGGCTCCAGGGATTGCAAGTTGATCCAAAATGAGTTGCTCATTCTCTGCTGGAGTCAGGGGCTTGTCAGGATCATTCAGCATCTGGTCGTCCGATCCAGACTGCTCATCCATTGCTTCACCAAAAAAACATGTCTGTGCATACCTATCTAGGTAAAGCTTCTCTGAATGACCTTTCAACAGCTCATGAAACTCCATACCACACGCATCTTGGAACGTCCTTGGTGCCATGCTTTCTTGACCCTCGTTCCAATCCACTGCCAGCCTGAAAAGTGCATCATTGCGGTCTCCTGCAACAAACAGGCACAGATCACCCCCAAAGCAATAACCCTTGTCAACCAGGCTCTCGAGGTATGGGGTGAAAACCACAACCGTGCATTGATTCATGTCGGCTTCACAATGGACATCTTGGATCTGCTTCCAAGTGGGATTTTCCATGTACACTGCAACCAGTCCAGGGCTCTGGGATGAGACCCTAGCTGCAAGCTTCTTGCACGTGTCTTCCCAATTGGGGTCAGCAGTCATGACATGAACATCGTTCCAACTGGTCAGATTGACTGTGGAATCCTTCAAAACCAGCATGTGAACCGATTCTTGCAAATGAGATATCCCTACCATGGCTTTCATGACTTCATCTTCATGTTGCATGATCTTCAACCCTGAGGTTACCACACTCTTGTCCTTTTTGTCCATTACTCTTGACTCACTGGACATCAAGGCTCCCAACAGCGCACATGGGTTATGCTCTGTTTTCACCTCTAGCTTCACCGCAGTCGCAACTGCATCTGATCCAGTAGTTCCACTTGGATCATTGTCGTCGTCGCTGTTGAGGTCGATGTATTTGCTAGGATGCATCGCCAAGGCCTTGGCAAAGTGGGGCATTGCAAGTTTTTCCGGGGTACCTTCAACTACTCCCAAAGCTTTAAGTTCAGGGGTTTTCTGTTCAGGGATTTCCTCTTTTGGGACAGTTACTGCAGCATGTGCTGTGGGAACTTCTTCAACCACATCCATGGGTTCTTGGGTTTCCATGGTTTCTTCTACTCCACCATCCTCTGCCATAGCAAGGTGCGTGCTTTCCTCTGTGATCTCTTCGACTTCGTCGTCCTTCTGTTCCTGTTCATCTCCATGGCCATCACCTTCGTTGTTGTCATCTCCATTGTCTCCATTGTCACCATTGTCACCTGCATCATCTGGCTCATCAGGAGGTGTTTCCTCAGCTTCCCTTGTGGGAGCATACACCAAGATCCTCCCAGTGGACTCGTGCTGATACTCCAGTTCTGTCTCCACTGGGTATGTTCCATCAACTGTCCAGCTTCTGTCAATGTAGTCGTAGATGGTGACACTCCATCCTTCAACTCTCATTGAAGGTGAAGCCCAAGATTTCCTGAGACCTTTTACACTGGATGATTCCTCTTGCAAGCACATCCCAATGTAGTCTGGCCCAAGCACTGCGACCTTCACGTTCGCAGCCATGTTGTTCTGTTCCACGGTCTGCACCTTTCTCTCTTCAGCTGTCGTGCCTGGAAAGCACGGCCCAATCCATCGTAGGCACTTCTGCTTGTAGCCACTCTGGTGGTCCACAGCAGCTGCATACCACATGGCATCCAACAGCTCCACAGAAAGACCGTGGGCATCAACTCGCTTGTTCCAGGAGGTGCCATCATCCTCCCTTGCAGGCAAGTCCAAATGACTTGGCCAACCAGCCATCACTGATTCCAAGCTCATCTGCCTTGCTGGAGGTCGTCGTCGAGGAAGTGGTGAAGGGCTCCTTGGAGGTGGTCTCGGTGGTGTCCTGGGTCGTCGATATGATACCTCTCGACGCCATGGTGCCTCTCCATAGCGACTTTCCCTTGGAGATCGTGATCGTCCTCTCCTCCTCGAGTCTCTGGAGTCGCTTCTGCTTCGTCGACCCCGATACCCTGAAGAGGCTGAAGCTCGCGCCTGATCTCTCTCAGCTACCAGCTGAGACACCACTGATGTCAGCTCACTGATCCTTGCAATCAAGGCCTCTGTCTGCTGACCATCTCTTGCTGGAGATCTCGACCTTCTTGGTGGTGGTGTTGGTGTCCTTCTTCTCGGTGATGATCTTCTTGGCGGTGTCCTCGGTGGTGGTCGTCCTGCAGGGGCAGATCGTGCTGGAGCGCTTGTTGATGATGCTCTCGATGGCTCAGGAGGCACTGGAGGCTTACCTTTGCCCTTGGTGCTCTCGGTGCTGGTGCTGAGGGTGCTGCCTTTGGTACTGGTGCCAATCCAATACCCCTCACCTCACAGACGTCATCCAGCACAGCCATGTCCTTCTCGGTCATCTCGCAACGAGCCAAATCACACAACTTCCCTGCATGATCTTCTGCTTCAGTCTTGGCATCTGTGTTCTCATGTTGGCAGTGCTCACATCTGCCACGACATCCACCTGACATCTGTTGCCAACTAGTTCGAGCATTTGCATGTGTCAAACTGCAACTGACCTGCAAGAACTCCAAGGCACTTGAAACCAACCAACCCAGGGCCACACTCCTGTGTCGATTTCTCCTGCAGTAGGCTATCACTGCAACTGATTTGCCTTCATCGACTGACTGCTTCACTCGCCTCACCAAGGCGTGCATGACCTGCATCGTCCAATCATTGCGCACAAGCCCTGCCAAAATGTCAGGGTGAGTTCCAATGTGACTCCTCAAACTCTTGTCATGATGAGGGTCTCCAAGGCCCAGGGTATCAACCACAAAAACTTCCCTGTCATCCAGACCAAAGTTCTGGCAGAGTCTCTCCAAGATGCGCGCTGATGGATCGTCGCAGTAAGCGTCCAAAGGGGGGCAAAAGTCCTTCCCTGCAGTGTAGATCAGCACTTGCTGTCCAGCAGGGGCCATGGTGCGAGGAGTGGTGCTGACATATGCCATGTTGTCAGGGGTTCTCAACTCCCTGATCTGCGTTGGAGTTTGTCTGAACGACATGTTGATCAAACCCTTGCTGAGGCAAACACACAAAAGTCCTGAATCCTTGGTTCTGTGCAACTTCAAGGTGGGTCCATTCCTACCAAGTGTGCATGTGGATGTTGCCATGTCTTTCACCAAACCCAATGCTGCTTGAGCATGCTGTGACAGCAACAAAGGTGTTGGGTCTCCAGGCTCCCCAACCACATACGTTTCCAAAACACCTGGCAGTTTCTTACCACCTTCGGGTTCCAAAGCAAATGGGATTCTGTATCGACCTTTGGTGCGCACATTGCCTGCAAGACCTTTGAATGCCTTCTGTTCATCTGACTGCATGGGTGCGTCAAAACCAATGTTCTTCAACTTGGCCTTACATGATTCCATCCAATCATATCCACAAACCGTTGAGTTGCAACCTTCATCCAACACTCCCCAAACATGTTCATCCTCAAGAACATCAACCACTGGAAGTGCATCACATTCCAGCTCGTCCTCCAAAGGGGAAAGTGCCATGTAGGCTGCAGGGGCTGTCTCTCTGGCTTCCATCACAGCCTCAATTGCGTTGCGCAAGATGTCGATCATGACACTGACGCGCATGTTGGGATCATGTTCCAACTCAATTTCACAGTCATGTTGAAATTGGTGCATCACAGCCACTGTGTCTTCTGCATTCAGAAGGAGTTCCAGCCTTTCATACTTCAACAGATCTTCTGCCAGGTCAACCAAGGGTGCAGCAGACTGACTCACAGCCCTTCCCAAGGCTTCCCTGCGCTTTCCTTCATCACGTGGCATCTCGTCCACATGGGTTCCACACAGCAGACAAAACGTTCTGCTGGTGCTCTTGGTCGATCCCTGCATGTTTCAGGGTCATGGGCATAAGTTGGGTTCTTTGGGGTTACTGTGACCTTACCACAATCCCTACATGTCTTTTTCTCAACGTATGCATTGCTTCCCCACCTCATGAAGTCCCTACAAACATGGCCAGGGATCTCCACAGGAGGGTTTGGAGGTCTCCTTGTCGCAGACTTGTGCTTCGATCCAGGCACAGGGCTTGGTCGTGGCTGCACTTCTTCTGGGGCTACTTTTGGGGTTACTTGATGGGTTCCATGGTCAACATCATAGTACATATCAACCCAATCCAAGAAATGGTTCAGGATTCTTGACGTTCCTGGTTCATTGCGACCCCAAACATAATACCCAGGGTACTGCATCAACACCTCATGGTATGTATACCCCTTGTGTTGCCCAAACGAGAAGACATGATCGCTCCCTGGTGGAAGACTCATGTCATCCATTGGATTCTCACGTCTGGCTCTGAAGTTGGGCATCCTAGGCACACGTGGACCTGAGGCATGGGATGCATGGGACACATGGGAAAAACTGCCATCACTGGAAACAGGAGAAGGTCGTAGGGGGGATCTAGCTTTGGCCTTTGCTGGTGATCCCTGTGGTGTTCTGTAACCCATATACCCACACGACTTCTTGTTGGTTCCTGCCCCAATGACTACGCAAGGCAAGTCATCATCATCTCCTGAGGAATCACTCAGGGCAAGGTAGCCAACCTTTCCTTGGCTAGGCATTTGACCTGGGACCGATGCAGTGGCATTCGGCTTCCTGTTTGGCATCTTGCATTCTGGGTCACCTGCCCAGTGTCCATAGCCTCCATATCGTAGGCATCGGCTGTTCTTCTTCAGACTGGCAAGCCTGACTTTCCTGTCTTGGATGGACAATTGGGTCCTGACAACCCTCTTGCCCTTTCCTTTGCCTTTGTCCTTTCCTTTCCCTGATCCCTTGAAGGGTCCTTTTCCCTTGACACGTCCTACAGCAGCGTAGGCCTGCAACTGGTGTTGGCATGCCTCTCCAAGTTCCTCAAGACCTTCTGTTGAAGTCTCGTCCATGTCACAGGCAGCCATAGCTGTCAGAGCAATGCCAAGATCTTCATCTGATACCCAGTCACAATCATCTGGGTCCTCTGTACTGGGCTCGTCACCAAACCCAACATAGGCTCCATTGTCGTAGTCCTCATTCCAGTCGTAGTTGTCTCCATCATCTGCTGCTTCATCACCTGCATGGCCATCAAGCTCACCTGCAAAGTAGCCTGAGCGATACCACCCCTTTCCTTTGTTCTTTCCTGCTCCTTTCGGTTGAAAGGACCTTGAAGGAGGGGCCAAGTTTCTAGAATCCCTCAAATGGATCCCTGAGTCTCCAAAACTAGTAAATTTAGGTGCCCAAAAATTTACGTAAATTTTGGGATTTACTAACGTAAATTTACGTAATTTTTTACTAATGTTAGTAAAATTTACTAACGCTAGTAAATTTTACTAACGTTAGTAAATGCATTTACTAACGTTAGTAAATGCATTTACTAACGTTAGTAAATGTATTTACTAATGTCAGATTTTTTTTGGGTAGGTACATATTTGATGTTTTTTTTGCTATTGTTTGATACAGAATTTACTTGAGATTCGTGAGGTTGGGAAGGATTAGGATTGTTTCCATGAGAGAATTTACTTGAGATGGTTTGTGCTGTGATAGATTTATAGATGTGTTTGTGGAAGATTTTACATGATTTTTGCGGGTTTGTGACAAAGATTTTACTTGAGATGTTGGGGTTTTGTGATAGATTGTTGTATTTGGGCAAGAATTTACATGCGTTTTGTGGTGTTGGGACAAAGAATTTACTTGTGTGTGAATGACAGTATTTGTTTAATTAATTTGTTTTATGTGTTTGGAACTCTATCTCTGACATGTTTTGTGTCAAACAGGTTTGAAGGTCTCAAGGTTGGAATTGAGTTTGTCTGCAGTGATTTTGATTTTCACCAAAGACATTTGGGGATCAGTCGGTTGCGTTGTGGTTTCACCAATTTCTTGGTTATGGCTGCTTTGGAGTTTGCCATGAAGGAGAAGGAAGAGAGGCTAGCTCAGGAGAGGTCCATGAAGCAAGCCTGTCGTTTTCGGTTGATCGCTGACAAGGGCATCAGTGTTGCTTCCATACAATCTGTCCTTTCTGACTATCTGCGGTATAAGAAGACCAATGATCTTTGGTGTTTGGTGGCACCTCCTGCCACTGGACCTCAGACTTTTGGCTGGCACACGTATCCTTCAGCTGATTGGCTTTGCAAAACTGCTTCGCTTCTATATGACCTAGTTGGCTTGGCTCCCAACACTAAGTTGCAAAGTACCAAGCTGGTCAAGTGCCTGAGGGCCATGTATGACCACAAGGAGTTGCATGTTGACATCAAGAAGGGCACCACTATTGATGACAGCTTCGATAAGCTTGACCTCACCATCAGGGTGCTGCTGAACATGATCCGAACTTTGAAGTGCAATGAGTTTCAGCGGTTGAAGGTCCAGAGGAGTTTGACAAGGCAGGACTGGTCAAAACTCGAGTTCGTGTTGGATCGTGTGCAGCTGCCTGCTGAACTCATGGCAGCATCTTCTCAGGATGAGATTGAAGAAGAAGATGTTTCAAGGCTCAGGACAGTTTCTGTTCTGAATGAGCTTCCAGCTGCTTCTGACAGTGCAAGTGCTGATGTCTCAAGCTTTGCTTTGGTGCCTTGTCCGGTCAAGTCTCAGCAGAAGCAGATGGGAGCGGCTCATGGGTCTTTGAAGCCTTTGCCATCTGTTTTCCAGAAGCATTTTGCTGCTTCAGAGATTTCCCACGAGGAAAAACCTGTTCCTGTGGAATGCTCCAAGGTTACTTCTGCCAGCAGCAAGAAGACGAAGCTGATGGAGAAGATCTTGAACTTGACCAACCCAGTCTTGGATGAGTTGAAGAGCACATACCAACGGCATGAATCCAAAGAGGGCCACAAAGCCCTGACAAAGACTTTGTTTTGTGGCAAATTCAACTTGAGCGAAGATTCCTTTCAAGCTGGCTTGGCTGCTGGTGAATTCCATGAAGTCATTGGCAAGGACGGCACACTGCGATACAGTTGGGAGGTGCTAGAGCACACAGTCGCAAAGGGCAGAGATTCCAAAGTGACCCTCAAGAGTGAGACCTACTTAAGCAAAAAGGATGCAGCTTTCGAAAAGACACGTCTTGATGGTCCATTCATTGGCCTTTTTCAGAAGAATCAGGGACAGCTCGCCATTGCAAGCCCAGCTGGGCAGCTTGCTTTGTGCGACAAAGAGATTGAGTTGACACCTGAGCTTTGGACTCAGGCCCAATCCCAGCTCAGTGCAGCCACGAAGTTTTGGGAGAACAACCTGAAGGAGGCCAAAAAGTTGCTCCAGCAGGTAGGTGTGGACAACCGCGACGACGATCTTTACCAAGAGCTGCTGCTCATCTCTTGTTTCATTGTTTACTTGCTCTTGTCCATTTTCCCTTGTTTGCCCTTTCATCATCAAAATAACATAATACAAGTACAATCGAGCTCAAGTATACACATATAAATAAAGATAGCTCTGTTGTCAGATCATCTCTCTTTCCTCAAAACATATTACTTATCCATCTTTCCCATTTAAATGTAAATGCAGCAATTTTCCAATATACATTACCTATTCATGTCTCAAATAATATTCTCACAATGTGACTCATGTCCTCCTCCTATGTCAACATAAACAACATGGTCAGGAAAGACATCACTCAAAAAATCCAGAAGGAGAAGGCCATATTGGATCACATTTGGCAGTGGAAAGAGACTCCAGAGAACAGTGGAAAGCCCCTGACTGTGAAGAACTACGATGACTGCATGCTTGCTTCTGGCAAGGCTGGTGAGGCTCTTGAGCTTCGCTTGGCAGGTGCCAAAGGCCAGGCCAATGCCATTGCAGCTCGCCAGCGCAAAGCCATGGAAGGTTGAAGAAGCTCCTGAAAGGCAATAATCTAGGAAAGCAAGGATGCTCTCATCCGTTTTGGCTTTACTTTAAGAGATGAAATGATGACAGCCTGCTCTAGGTACTGAGCATTTGGCACTTAGAAGATTTTACATCGAGGACCCCGACAGACCAGAGCTTGCACAGAAGAGCGAGAAAAAAATGGCCTTTGTCTGCAGCTGCTGCTGCTGATGGCACTTGACTTTACTTTTGAAATTTCAATTGTGTTGATTCAACTTGTGACAGGTTTTACTTCTGTGTTGACAACACTGATGAATGTCAAAGGGTGGTGATTTTTTTTTATGAAGCTGTTTGCTTTTGATTTCCCTTGTGGAACTCCACTGCAAGTGAATTTACATGTGCAAATTCACTGGTGGAACAGTTTGCTTGTGGAACTTCACTGCTGTTGAAGTCACCTGTGGAACTTTGTTAGAATTGGTTGTACTTGTAGAAATTTCTATCTATCAGAAATTTACTTGTGGAATTCCCTCCTATAGAAAGTACTTCAATGCAATGAAATCAATGCATTAAATAAATAATATCTCCCCAAAAGAAGCCCCAGAGTCCTTTACTTGAGGCTGGTGAAGCTCTAGGAAACCTTTACTTGGTGGCAGGTGCAAATGATCCTGTGGAAAGTATGGAACAACCTTGCATGAAGATACGAATCTCTTGTATGCACTTGCAAAATCTTTAAAACATTGCTGCTACCATTTCTTCAAACCAAGGTCGAGCAAGGAGAACCCTTGGTTCAAACTTCCTTCTGTGAGTGAGATCAAGTCTCATTCTTTTCAATTTTTAACTTGTTGCGCACCATGGAACCAGCCTCCAAAAGGAGAAAGAGAGGCATCCTGCAAAGACAGGAAGCAGCTCGCTCCTCTGCACAGGAGAAAAGCACCTTGCATGAGTTACTTATGACTTTCCTGGCACAAGGCCTTTTGTCGGGCGCCTTATGCCACAGCATCGCAGTAGCTGCAAAAAAAGACATGGACAAGATCAAGGAGGACAAAGAGCTGCCAGACTTGGACCAGTTGGCTGGCCTCAAGCTTGGCAAAAGTTTGATCAAATCAGTTTATGGAAATTTGAAGAAATCGAGCAACCTTCCTGCACCTTTTCCTGCAGAAATTCCTTACAAGGATGCAACCAAGCCAGGGTACATTTTGCTGCCACATGAATATTTTGCTGCTATGTATGAAAATGACTTTCATTGGAAATCTTCGGTCCTGGCTGATTCGAACAAATTGCGTGACTTTTGGATTGCTTTTGACAAGCATCCTCTGATGACAGATAGTCCACTGAAAAAAATTCCTGAGCACACAACGAATTTGATTCCTTTGTCCTTACATGGTGATGAAGTCCCTGTGTTTGGTGTCGGCAAAATTTGGGCCAGATCTGTACTGTCCTTTAGCTGGACATCGATATTGGCAAATGCCCTTGGAGCCAAAGGTGAAGATTGCACACTTTACATATGGGGAGTTTTTGAAAAATTCTGTGTGCAGGATGAAGGCGGGGTCTTGGGCACCATGTCAACTTTCTTTGCAATCCTTCGATGGAGTTTTCAGACACTGCTGGATGGTGTATGGCCTACACATGACTGGAGAGGCATTAAGTATGAAAAAAATAGCCCAGATGGAAGAAGAGCAGGATTGCCCCTGGCTGGTGGCTACAGAGCATGTTTGCTTCAACTCTGCGGTGATTTGGATTATTTCCAGAAGTGGTTTGGCATTCCTCAGAGCACCAATCACACAAAGCCATGCTCCCAATGCAAAGCAACATTTCGGGGCAAAACATCTTGGTTAGATAACAGGCCAGGATCACAGTGGCAAGGTTTGCTACTCACAAACCGCAACTGGACAAAGCATTGGCAAAGCACTTCTCAGCTTTTTCTTCTACCTGGCTTCAGTTGTTGGAGTGTCGCTTTGGACTTGATGCATAATTTGTACCTGGGCTGGCTCCAATTCCTGTATGGGAGCATCATATTTCTTTTGGTCTTCCATGTTCTTCCTGGTGAACCCTTGCCAAACTTGAAGCACATCGGTGCCTTTATTAAAGAATTTCAGAAAGGAGACAAAACTCGGCAGAAGTTCAGGCCAAGACTTGACAAGCTCTCAATGTTCCAGAAGGCAAAGGGATTTCCTAAGCTGAAAGGGCGCGCAGCTGACATACGTGGGCTGGATAAAGCCATGATGGCATGCTGGGAACATCATTTAGATTCTGATAACCCGCAGTATTTACAGATTTCAGCCCTCTTGCAGTTGAATGTTGAAGTTCACGACGTGCTGGATCGCTTTTCGCCCAAAATGGGCTACTTGGCTTTGCCTGACAATGTGCATGCAGAAGTCCTTCCAAAATGTTTTCAGATGGTGCAGCTTCATGTACAGCTACAGGACCATTATGCTGCCACAGACCTGCAAATTTTTAATTTGACAAGCAAAACGCATTTCTGTTTACATACAATGCAAGTTTCCAATGCAATTCACCCTTACCTAACCTGGTGTTTTAAGGGCGAAACAAAAATGAAAGCTGTGCAAAGACTTTGGAAGTCCTGCCTTGATGGAAACAAACATTGGGCAGTGGCACAAGCAGCAGCACTCAAGAACCGCCATTTACAATTTCTGAAGCACCAGCAGTGAAAAAAAAACATTTGCAATGCTGCTTTATTTACTTGAGAATGACAAGTTGCAATTGTCACAGCGACCTTCTGATCTTACTTGTGGGCTTTATGATATTGACTTTACCATACTGACTTTACTCTTGGTAATCTATAAGAAAATCTTTCCTTGACTGGTCACTTGCAAAGATTCTGGCCTTACTTGACCATATCCATTAAACATACGAGTATGTGACAAAACTAACTCTTTGTTCTGGAACAATTTGCTAGTCACATTGTGAACTAAAACGACATCAAATAAATCTACAAAATGCTACTGCATTTCTGCTACAATATCATAATTCGAATCAAAAATGAGAAAAGGGCGCATACACTCTTGATGCACTTTTGATGCACTTTTCGTTTTTCATAAAATTTACTAATATTCAAAAAACTAGAGAAAAATTTACGTAAATTCTTCTTTTTTAGTAAATTTACTAAATTAGTAAATTTACTAGTTTTGGAGACTCAGGGATCCTTCCATGGTGTTCCAACAAGATCTCACTGTATCCCTCAAAGCTAGGCTTTGGGCAGGCAGTCTTGACCATGAGTTGTTCCTGACGGCTTAGGCCTGATGTCTCAAGGAGAAGTTCAGCTCGCATCTGGGTGGAAATTGCCATCTCTGGGTCGAGCTCCTTAAGCTGAATCCACCATCGCTTCCTTCTTCCAATGAA
The DNA here is from genome assembly GCA_947184155.2 of Cladocopium goreaui. Classification (NCBI taxonomy): domain Eukaryota; class Dinophyceae; order Suessiales; family Symbiodiniaceae; genus Cladocopium; species Cladocopium goreaui. The sequence goes on from CAMXCT020001102.1 coordinate 95,015, forward strand.
GGACAAGATCGTCTCTGCAGACTGTCGACTAAGGGGGCCACTTGCCTGTTGTCCAAGCCTGAAAAGCTCCCTTGCCTCATGCGACCTCAAAGGGAACACATGCTCCTTGATCTTCTCCACCAGCAATTCCAGTCCGGTTGGGGGCCCAACATCCATCAATGCGCTCAGACCCAAGTCTTTTGCCATCAGAAATGCATCACCTCTAAGACCTTCCATGACCTTAGTGACAAGCTCCACATATGGGGACACGTCCAACAGATCGTGATCCACTTGACTACGGGGTGAAGCAAAACCACCAAGTCCATCTGAGTGCTCACCAGAAGGGGCTTGAGGCGACACCTCAGCAGCAGTTTCCTCTGCATCCTCTCGCTCTGCCGCTTCTGTCGGCTCGCGTCTCCTCCGGCCACTGCTTGCAGGACTGACCGGGGTACTGGATGCTTCCTTGGCCTTTTCTTTGGCCTTCTGCTCCATCTTCTTCTTGCAGAGTTCTACACGAATTGCCATTCGTGAAAGTGGGATGCAGTACCTCAGGCCTGCCATCGACATGATGTTCCATGGGGTTTCTGCGATTCTTCAGGTTGTTCTACGTTACACACTTACACACACACAACAAACACACAAGTTTCGGACCTAGGCTATCACCGTGAGAGTCCGGATGTCGGGAGTGAACTCTCCGGCAACCAGCTCCGCTACCAGTTTGAATTGCGCTAGGGACCGTTTTTGCAACCAACAGCTCCAGGGCCCTAAGTCAGGGTAGGTTTGAACCAAAAGCAACACGTGGGAACCATGGTGCAAGGGTCCAAATGACCTTACTCTCACACATAGTAAAGCTATTGGACCTATCAACTGGTGCGCACAGCTACCCCCATAGACACCGAAACACCAGGCCAACCTTCTTTAGCCATCAGGTCCTTTTCCACTCCAGGTTTCCTGCGAAAGAAGCGCCCTTCTGGCGCCAGGATGAGATCTGTGAAGCCATCATCATCCCAGTCGACTGCCAGGGGTTGCGAGGAGACTTCCACGCGCCAAGTCCAATCAGAAATCCTTGGTGCTTCCATATCTTCCATGGCCGCCATCCAGCGACTCTTTTGGATGGGACATGATGGGACAACAGCAACAGATTCTTTGACTGCGCAAATGGAAGGTGTTTGAAAGAGATTTGCACCGATTCTTTGCACCCTGTATGCTGGAACATGCTGATGTGTATGTCTGCCTGTGCGTTTGCAATATGAAATTCATCCCCAAAACTAAAGATGCAACGAAGAGGCTCTCTCACTGCCAAGCCATCGATTTGAGATAAAGCCGAGTCATGAGACAAGACAAGCTTTCCACCTGGCCGGGTCAATAATCAAGCAGCACAACAATCATTTTGCTCATCCCAGCGCATACAGGGGCATTAAGAACCCGTTGCCGCCTTGATTCTGGTAGAAGCTCATGTTGACCGGGACCGAAGACCCCGGAATCACTATCAAGTCCAAATGTCCGTCTCCATCCCAATCAGCCACGCTGATCCGGCACCTGCCTCCCGTGGGCCAAACACTGATACGATATACGGGAGGCCCGCGCATGATATGATTGACTGATCGTGGCTAGCAAAAACGGGTGAATACGGATGGACTTGATTTTGTAGTGTTGCAATCTGATATCATCCTGATTAGCTAAGTGTGCTATTGTGGTCAATCTCTGGTTCAGTGGCCAATGTTTTGGAACCACCTCAGGAAAAGCTTTTCCCAAAGGATCCAATATCTTATCACATCCTCCTTAAAGAACCCCACCTGAACAATTTCCAAGCCACTAGACCATGAAAGGGTCCACTTCACTTTAGTAAGGTTTGCTCTAGGTTCGGAATTGCAGCAAGTGTTTTTTCTGAGGTCATCCTGGAGCAGAAGACTTTGTCCCGGGATGTTTCACGTGAGCTCGCGCGAAGTCTCTTCTGAGATTTCGACGCGCGATTCCACAGGGATTTAGCTTGTGCAAGGGGCATTTTACCGGAGCATCCAAAAGGGTGTCGATTTTGCACATATGCAGCATCATATGCACGTTTGGTGCAGCAAGTGCAAAGGATGCTGCACTTAATGGAGCCTTACAAACTTGATCGGTGCAAAGGATCGCGCACATTGCAGCGCGGCACTTCGTACACGTGCGGACTTTGTGCTCCGAATGACTCAGGTACATTTTTCCTGAGGGTCTCGTTTTTTGTGCCCCTTGGCCCACGTCTGCCTTTCTATCTAAGAGGTGTTTTTTGATGTTTTTTGACTTTTGGAGCGTTCTATCATTACAGATGTCTTTTAGCAAGTTTGACGCCAGTTTCCTCTGAAAGTTTGAAGATGTTCCAAGGCAAGGCCCAATAATCATTATGTAACTAATCACAGAACCCTCGTTGCCGGGTAAAACTGTGCTCATGGGCTGCTACTGCAATGAAGCAGTTGCCCATAATAGATACTCTCTTCGTGTGCCACGTTTTTCCTCCAAGACACGGTTATCATGGCATGATAGGCTTACCATCAACTGCTACGACGGCGACGCATGACAATTTTGTTTATGGCATGATCAGTTCCTGATCACAAAACCCGGATCATCTAATTGCTGGTATGATAAGGTATGGCATAACAAGGTTTCATTTCTGCCAAAATCCTACACTTTTAAGAGGCGTAATTTGCCGGGTAAAAGGCGTAATTTGCCGGGAAAAAGGCGTAATTTGCCGTAATTGGGAAACCACCAATTTTCAATTTCAAAAAATCGAGGTTTTCAGGTATGATATGGGATGATATATGGTGACAAACCTTGGGCGCACACAACGCACAGAATCAAATTGAGCGATCCGGTTCTGATTTTTTTACACTGGGACCATCTTCACCTGTCTTTGGCTTCATGGGTTTTCTTGTCTTAAGCAGCTTTGCCCTCTTTCATACCATTCTAGCAACTTGCTCATCTCACACGGG
>CAMXCT020001102.1:102956-179493 GCA_947184155.2 Cladocopium goreaui
TTGCGTTGTTTGTTGCTTCAACCGTTGATAGCTGTGGATACCTGATGGTTGATTTTCTATCCGACTGGTTCCCGTGGCGCCAGCCGCGGAAGATCATGGGAATCATGAGAATCTGGATGAATTGCCACGACCTCACTGGTCATGGGAATCTGGATGGTTACCCTCTGGTAAACATACAAAAAGCTATTGAAAATGGTGATTTATAGTGGATTTTCCTATTAAAAATTGTGATTTTACCATAGCTATGTTAGTTTACCACAGTGTCGGATTAGATGGATTACGGCTACGGGAAGCATCCCAAAATGGCTCTGCCGAATAGAACCCCTTGGGTAGATGGAGACCAAACAATTTTGCAGTCTATAGCCAGCCGGTCGCTACAGGATCTGTGGGTGGGTGCTTTCAGCTGGCAAATATGCAAGAAGAAATCGTCCGTGGTATTAACAACCTGCAAATTCTTCTGTCGTTGCCAATCTGAGTCAGGGTAAGTCTTCACAGGGGATTTTATGGTTCCATTGAAAAATTGGGATTTAATATGCTTTGATATGATTGAACATAACTTAAAATTTGTAACAATGGGATAAATGGAAACATGTTTATGGGGTATATGTCACCAACTATAGTTTGTATATATATATATATCTACAATGGGATAAATGGAAAGATTTTTATGGGGTATATGTCACCAACTATACCTAAGGTGGTTGTATTTGAGGATGGGGGAGCTCAAACCCAAACTCATGGCCGAATAAGAAAAGGTATAATTATGATTCATCAATGAATGGAACGGGGCAACTTATGTTCAGATCAACCCACATGAAAGAAGAGGTCCGACCGAAACAAACTTGAAGCGACAGCCAAACTGACTTCGTTTGACTGATCCCCTGAAGGCATGTCATGTCAGGTCACAGCAACGGACCGATGGATCAAAGCAAACGACCTGGTGACGTCGGGATTCTCGCGGAGCACACAGAGGACGTGCTGATGAATGAGATCCTCACCCGCACCGACCACTGGAACTCTGCGCCATCCAAATCCATCCGAAAAGTACGCAAATCTCCATCAAGATTGCCAAAATTGATGCCCATGTCCCATGTCTGATGGATTGTGGCAAACCAAAAGTAAGCCCAAAGAATATCCCCAACAGCAACAACTACATGAAAAAGTCAGCAAATGTTTGTGGGAATGATGTTTGAAAGATGTTTGAGATAAACCGAGATAAACCTTTGATTGACCATCTGTCGGGAACAACAAAAACTTTGCTTGGACACCTGTGCCTGGACACCTTGCTTGCAAATCTGTTCCTGGGAGCTTTGCTTGGGAACCCTTGCTTGGTAACCTCGCTTGGGAACCTGTTCTTGGAAACCTGTTCCTGGAAACCTGTTCTTGGAAACTCCTTGGAAACCTATTCCGGCGAACGATGCTTGGAAACCTGCCCTGGGAACGTGTTGTTGAAAACCGTGCTTGGGAACCTTGCTTGGGGAACTTGCTTGGGAACCTGCTCTTGAGAACCTTGCTTGGGAACCTGTTCTTAGGAACCTGTTCTGCAAACCTTTGGGAACCTTTGGGGATTTTGGGAACCTGCTCCTGGGAACCTTCGGAAACTTGCTTGGGAACCTTGCTTGGGGGTCTTGCTTGAACCTTGCTTGGAGGCCTTGCTTGGGAACCTTGCCTTTGGGAACCTGGCTTGGGAACCTTGCTTGGGAACCTTCCTTTGCTTGGGAACCTCTTCCTGGGGACCTGTTCTTGGGAACCTTGTTCTTGGTTCCCGAAAACCCTTGAAAACCTTGCTTGCTTGGGAACAAAGCCCAAGCCTTTCCCAAAAGAATCAGGCCACTTAATAAACCCTTATTGCAGAACAGTTTTTCCACAAATTTCCAAGGCACTGGGCCATGAGAGGGTCCAATTCACTTTAGTAGGTTTGTTCTCAGTTTTCTCAATTGCAGCAAACTTTTCCAGAGCTGATCCTGGAGCCAAGAGAAGAAAGAAAAGCCTTTTAGAAAAGCAATTGAGAAGTTCAAAGCCCAAGCCTTTCCCAAAAGAATCAGGCCACTTATTAAACCCTTATTGCAGAACAGTTTTTCCACAAATTTCCAAGGCGCTGGGCCATGAGATGGCCCAGTTCACTTTAGTAGGTTTGTCCTCAAGGTTCACAATTGCAGCAAACTTTTCCAGAGCTGATCCTGAGTTCCTCTTCCTCTCTCTCTCTCTCTCGCTCTCTCTCTCTCTCTCTCTCTGTTCCTCTTCCTCTTCCCCTTCCTCTTCCTGTTTCTCTTCTTCTTCTTCTTCCTCTTCCTGTTCCTCCCTCTCTCCTTCTCTTTATTTCTCTCTTTCCCGTGCTCTTTTACTTTCTCTTTCTCTTTTTACACTTTGAATAAAACTTAAGGTGGAAAACAACGCAGTCAACATGCTGAACCCCACTTACTACAAGTACTACAAGTAAGTAATTCCTTCCTCCTACTTATTTCTAAACGTCCCCCAAGTACTAAAAACAGGCGTCCACCTCCAATTTCAGAAAATTTCAGATTGGCCAATTTGATTTTTAATTGATCCCCTTTAGAAAACAATTTAAAAATAAAGCTACGATTTGTGGGTTTTGCCCCCTAATGCTAAAATCTAGTTCACCCCGGGGTGTTTATTATTAGGGTCCGTCCGATTTTTTATTTTTGTTATTAAGTTTTAAATTGAATATTAGGGGGAAGCTTCGAAATCCAATTTTTGGCAGTATTTTAATTGCGTTATATAAGGAAATTTAGTTGGCGTTGAAATCGGAAAAATAGTCTTTATTATAAGGGGTTTTAATTTAATATTAGGGGGAAGCTTCGAAATCCAGTTTTTGGCAATAGTTTAATTACGTTATATCAAGAAATTTAATTGATTTTGAGATCGGAAAAAATAGTTTTCATTATTAAGGTTTTGATTTTATTAAAAAGGTTCCCTAATGATAAATACCCACCTAATACTAAAAACTACCTGACGTGTTTATTATTAGGGGGGGTTAGTATTAGGAGGAAGGGATTACTACAAGTACTACAAGTACTACAGCTACTACAAGTACTACAAGTACTACAAATACCACAAGTTCATCGGCAAAAAACAGTTTTAATTAGATTTCAATTGTCGCCACTTGAAATCCTTACTTAAATGCGGGATCGTATTTTTTCTGGGGAGGATTTTTTTGGCACCCAAGCTTGAAGAGGGTATAGCCAATGTTGGCGGGGGGAAGGGGCCTTACACTTATGTGTGTATACGTGGGCATGCGAACGCGTGGTCACAAATGAAACCCAGCAGGATGGACGCAACGGAGTTTGAGGTTTGAGCCGGAGGGGGGTCACAGTGCGACATGATTGATCATGCGGAACAGGGGAGGGCAAAACAAGGTTGACTTGAAAAATCATGGCAGCTGCGTCCAGTCCGCCCCCAGTTCATTGGAAAAGCAAACCCAACTCCAGCTAGCAAGCTAGCTTTCGTGAGTTGCTGAACACTTAGAGCAAAACAACTTCAAAGCGTTCGCGTCCGTCCTGCCAGACCTTTGTCAGATCTTCAAGGGAAGCATCCTGCATTCTGCTTTGCAGAGCCCATTCGCTGGATGCAGCTCCACCCATTGCGCATTGCTATTGTTCTTGTCCTGTGGCAATAGTTGGGAATAGAAACTTCGATTCATGCCGAGAATGCCTGTCTCTGTTTCACAATCACATCAATCACATGTGTTGCCTCGACCTGTCCTAACAGCACTAGCAACCTGCGGTCCGTCTGCTTTCAACTATAGTGTGACCTCATGTCATTAAAAATCAAGTTTGAAAGTACTTCAAAGGTCGAATACTCACAGCAAGGAAAAACTCAAAGTCTCAAACCCAACAACCAGACCCTTAAAATTGTCTGCGTCCGTCCTGCCAGACCTTTGTCAGATCTTCACTCGAAGCATCCTGCACTCTGGTTTGCAGAGTAGATGCCCTGGATGCAGCTCCACCCATTGCGAATTGCCAGTCCAAGTCGCCCTGGTTCTGTGACAATCTTCAGATTGCGGACAAAGAAAGCTTCATAATAGCTTTATATATTCATGCTGAGAATGCCCCACGCAGCATTCGATAGTGTGTTCATGGCGATAACGCCTTTCTCCGTTTCGCAACCGCATGTGTTAAACTGCCTTGAAACCACTGACAAACTTGCAGGGGAACCATGCGGTTGTTTTTCAACAATGATGTGAGATGATGTGGGTACATTCGATTTGATCGGATTGTTTTTTCCCTCGGGCCAGAGATTTGAACAGGTTTCAGCATGTTTCAGCTGCATTGACGCCAAGTAAACAAAATGTGATTACGAAAGGCGTGGATATTTTCGGTATCACCTTTAGCATTCTGCACTTACAACTGTTCCTGAAGCAGCTCAATTGTCAGTCACGCGTTTGCTCTCGAAATTCAATCAGCGTTGCTAAGCAACTACTACCTTCACATTTGGTGCAAACCAATCCAATGAGTCAATCGCAGGCTGCACTGCTGCCAAAGCAGTGAAACTCATGCGGTCGAACGGTCGAACAGAAGAGTTTTTGGGCTAACCCGAGCATCTTCAGCTTTCAGCCTTGGAGCCACAGGCTACGATGGCTACAGTAATTATGGATAATGAATGATAAGGAATGATAATGAATCAAGATGATGGATGACCATGGCACTGCATGGCATTGCGCATTTCTTGACCCAAGCCCTTGCCATCTGTTGCCCAAGCAGTGCGTCGATGCCTCCAGAAGCTTCACGACTTCGTCGTGGCGATTCTCCCGTGCGTAGTCCAATGGCGTGGCCCCTGAGCGCGACGCTGTGAGCCGCTTTGAAGGGGTAAACATGGATAAACCATCTGATATAATATATATAATAAATATATAAATATATGGGTCATAAAATATGGTCATAAACCACCTTTTATACGGATGTATAATTTGGTCATAAAATATGGGGATGCAGTAAAGGCACGTGATGCTGCTCATGCGGAATCGCATAGAAGGAAAGGTAGGCAAGGTGATCAACAGCGAAAAATAAAAATTGAGCAAGGAGGGTCACAAAGGCGGTCATGAGCAAAACTTATCGTTTTAGGTAGTTCGCTATATATCGCTTTACATGGTTTTGTAGAATGTCAAACAACGGCTGTTGATTCATCTCCACGTCAACAATAGGGGCACTTCATGGCCACCTCAGAACAGCTTGGTTTTTGCACTGTTGCGCACCTTCTTCTGCGGATTCTGTTCATTTCACTGGATCGTTAGATCAAAGCTATCTTCTGGTAGGTTTCAAGGCCAGGCTGGACCACGCCACTGGGATGGATTGGGTCTCTGCCCGGGGCCCCTTTTCGCAATTTTGGGTTATCGCTACGTTATCGATTTGGTTATCGATAATTTCATCTGGTAAAATCAGGAAACATGTGCAAGATTGTTTCTCAAGCACAGTCTCTGCTTTCCAGAGCCTGTGTCTTGACAGGTTTTGGCAGCAAGTTCTGTGGTCAGAAGTGCGTACTCTAGGCTTTATGGGAGCACCTCTAGGCCAGGCCTTTTGGGAGCCCCTGGGTTCACACCCGGCGAATACAAAAACAATGCATATGAGGTCACTATACAATCCCAAATGGCTGCGCAAAACAACAACACCTTTCAACTTCACCATCAAATCACGCTATCGCTTTAAGTAGTTCACAGTTCACCATATCGCTTTCCATGGTTTGCGGCACATTTTCAAACATAGGACCTCTCATGCAGAGGTTTCTGCATGAACCTTTTAGGTCTTTGCCCATTTGCCTTCATTCGTCTCACCGATTATGCCAATTTCGTCTCTGCCAAAGGAAGAAAAAGCACCACTCGCAATGTGAAAGGCAACGCTTTCAGATTCCATTCCCCATCAAAGGCAAGGGCTTGCATTAAGGAAAAGGATTCCCACTGACGAAGTTGAGACACACTTTATCAATCTTTATCATGCATGGTTTATAATTAATGATTGAAATACACGGATTTGCATCCGCAAAATAACTAAGGGCAGCCAAACTTTCTCCTCTGGAATGTCGGAAAGTAATTATGCGGAAGCATCAAGGGCTATGGATGTGTGACGGATGTGGGTTCGCGCCCCTCGCACCCCCATACTGCGTGGAAGAAATCGTGCAAGATTGAAGGAGACAGGTCTGTCAGGGAAGGCCATCTGGGAAAAGCATCGAAAAGGATGACATGGAAAACCAAAGCACACTGGAATGGAGATTGGAATGGAGATGAATTAGACCTCTCATATTTGAGTGAAACATACTGAAACATACTGAAACATTATCCTACACAGAGTCCCCGTGAGTGGCTATGAGCTTGGTTTTCACTTTGCCCCGCATGATAAAGATGCTTCTATTTTGAGACACATGTCATGCTATGTTTGATTGTGTTTGAAAGTATGATGTCGGCCTCAACGATTACTCAGCGGCAACGTAACCTTTTGCTATCCTTTGGCTCAGTGACATATTTTCCGTGGGAACTTGCCCAACCAGATCTTAATTTCATACGATGATAATATTTCTATAAGTTGAACTTCATCTGCAGGCTCTCCCATGAAACATCCAAAATTAACACCCCAACAAACATCGATAGAACATCCGAAAGAAATCCTTCTCAGTGGATCATCACCTCACAAGTCCTCATACCTGGATCATGGAATATCAATGATCGTAGGTCATGGATTTTTACCAATTTTGACCCATTTTGACCCATTTTTACACCAAGTGACACTTGCTGGTTTCGGCGTTCACCTCCGCCCTGGCCGCCAGCAGCACGCGACAGACCTCCACGTTGCCGCTGCGCGCCGCCGCGTGCAGCGGGGTCAGGTCGTAGCGGCCGTCCCACCACCGGGCGCCGCCGGGCCAGGCCCGAAGGAAGTGGCGCACCGCGCCCACGCGGCCGCACAGGGCCGCCGCCACGATGTCGCCGCCTCAGTGAACCAAGAGATACCCATTAAAAGAAATCAGCCAAAAGCGACAAGTGGAGCATATGGAGCAAAGATTCAACCAGTTTAGATCTCATTATTGGATCTATATAAATTGTAGCCTAGATAAGTTACATAAGTATAATTAACTTAACGACAGGAATTGAAACAGAAGTCGCTGGCGGAAGTGTCTTCGCGATATGGAAAGGCATCAGGTGACATCTAACGTCATTCATAGTCCATCTGCGATATTGTATTCAATGTGCCTCGAATGAGCACATCGGAACCCCACCAATTGAGGTTTTTGTCCAATGGCCGAAAGCAGTAAGTCTGTAAGTCCCACAGCGCTTGTAAAAAAACAAGACGATCACATGCTGCATTCGTAATTTGAAAATGCCAAGTGTGTTCCAGAAGAACTTTCAAAAATCCTGTCAATCCGTTTTGGCCTGGAACCGGAAATGGCATGCTATATGGCATATATATATATGCCATTTATATATATATATATATGTTTCATGCTATATATATAATATATTTATTTATATATATTGTATTGAAACCGGGTGAGCGACATTGAGCGACCGTCCGAACAAACTTGGGATCTGAGGGACACTCAGCAGCTTCTTTTTGATCCTCTGCCTGGTCTACCTCGGCGGCATCTGAAGCAACAATATGCAACGATGGTATGCCCAATCTGACAAATAGAAACCTGGACTCACATTAACCCCATGGACTCTCCAGTCTCAATATGTTTCAATATGTCTCAATGCTTTGACATGCTGGAAGCTAATGTCAGACTTGTTGGCTGCTCATTAGGCAAGGCTTATCATCTTGCAGAAGAAATGCGGAACTGATCGGAACTGAATGCTGTCCGTGCAAGATTCAAAGCGATGTCTAAAGGCACCAACTCCAACGAACCTTCTACAGTTTCTGCGCACGTCGTGCGCGCATAGAAAAACATCTCAAGCAGGAAGCAAGGCTTCGGTCGGCTCGAAGCACAAACTAAAATAATCTCGAACGACTTGAAAGGAGAACTTGAATCTAGAACTGAACCGCTGTATTTGTTTGGATCATGCCACGTGATATGGCCGAAAAATATCGCCGCTATAAACTATAAACCCTCTTCCTTTAATTTCTTGCACCCATCCATGGACGCGGATTCATTGATTGGTGATTTTCCATATTTTTGCATCATTGTTCGACCAAGTGTGTTGACGGGGCGCTACAACCACCGTCAGGGTGTTGCCAGGCAGGACGTTTTCTTCTTCAAGCGTCTTGCCTTCGTTCCTTGGCGCAACATAATCTTGGACGGGCCAAGTTCTGGTGCACAGCTTGGGACAAGAAACTTTCGCTGTTCAAGTTCTGTTCCTCAAACGGAAAGTTCTGGTTTGACTGCATCTTGGCGATCATCAATCCAAGAATCGTATTGACTCAAACATGTATCCAGGAAGAAGACCAGTCATTTGGAATAATTTGGATGTATGGTGTAACATGGTGTAACATGGTGTAACATGGTGTAACATGGTGTAACATGGTGTAACATGGTGTAACATGGTGTAACATGACCTAATATGGTTTGTCGCCTTGCTCTGACATAATAGTCATAATATGTATCATTCGTACTGGACAAAATCATTCAATTCTATCGGTTTGCGTGTGTTTTTCACCAATTGGTCGATTGCATCCGTTTCAATCGTGCGCGTTGTTCAAAACGGACCGCTTGAATCTTTTAACATGCGTGGCCGTTTTGGTCTCCATCTTTGCCACCAGTCTTCCAACCAACCTATCAAATCTCTGCAGCCCAGGTGGCAAAGGTTCCATGTTTGGACCAATTAAACACTTGATGACGACGCCCAGCTCTTGCCTCGAAACCGCAACACGACTGCGCACAGCATTGTTGGTTGGCTATGGCAGAATGGTTGGTTATGGTTGGTTATGGTTGGTTGGTTCCTGTCAATTTGGCACGTCTCGTCTCGGGATACCATGACAAATTGAACCAGGAACCCGTGACGACCCTCCACTTGGGGAAGCCGTGAATGGCCAAGCTGACCATCTGACCATATCTGACCAGTATAATTAGAATAAATGGCTGGAGCAGAAGCGTGGAAAGCTATGGAGCGTTTTCCAAACAAATTGACATATGATGTCACATGTTTTAAGATAATAAATCGCCTATGTTGTTTCCTACTCCTGTCAATGATCAAAGAAAACGACACCCCTCTTCACTTCCCGATGCCAGCAGACACCCCAAGGATCCCTCGAAAGAACTCACCAGATCTCTGTGATCCTGTGGAAAACTCACAGGATCTCTGCACAAGGAACCAGCATGAACCAGCAATATCTCTGTACAAGACCACCAATGAAGCCACATGAAGCCACAGCCAAGAAACTCATGGGATCTCCATACAAGGAGCGTTTCAAAGAGCACAACTTGGATCCTTTCAAGATCTTTCAACTGTTCAAGGTCCCTGTCAACGAAGATGCGCAAGGACCCTTGCGTAAGGAACTCGCAGCTTGTACAAGGAATTACAAGGACGGACGAAGGCCATAGCCACAGCATGCCACAGCCCAAGCCTCAAACCTGGCCTCTTTGTATCTCTACAATTACTGCAAGAACCCCTCTATACCCATAGGATCCATGTATGGTATATATACTAACATTTGGGGTATATTGATGGGATCCATGTTACCATATATAGCAGCACCATGGATCCGTCATGGGATATAGACTGGGTCATCATCGCGTCGAGGTGCTGCGCCTCTTGCGTCAACTCCCCGATGGTACGATTTTTCGAAGAATCGCCTGAGTGACCGAGCCTTCGGGGCCATCGGAGGCCCCGATGCGATGCGGAGCTAGGAATGCGGAGGGATGAGGAATTGGGGCCATTGGGGAAGGCAGTCCCAAAACAAATGACCATTGAAAACACGGTGTTTTGGAATGGGACGGAATGTGTGTCATAGATTGTCATAGTAGCAAATTCCAAGATATTCCAAGAAGCACCCGCGCATTAACAAGATGGTGCACACTTTCGACCAGGCTTCGTGGACGAGGTGCATCTACAGCTTCGGCCGCTGATCAAAGTAACGATCACCGGAGCCAACGCCTTGGCACCCAAATCTCCCGAGGTATTTTCTGTCGCCGCCTGCACAGCAAATGGGGAATCGTTGGTGGGTAATAGGTCGGTAAGTTTTGATTTTTTTCGGGGTAACTGCTTGCTGGAACCTCAGTTTGCATCGTATTTGCGTGGAACTTCAACCCTCATTTTGGAGATAGAACCGTGCATTTTGCATGGCATGAGCATGTCTTGCAACATTTTGGAGGTAGAACCTTTCATGGCACATTGTATCTGCAATATTTTGGACATTATATTTGCAGCATTTTGGAACTCCAACCCCCCACTTCAACCTGCTATTTTGGACAGTGCCCTCAGCATTTTGGAACTTCAACCTTCCATGTTGGATGGTAAATGCAACTTTGGGGGCTTCAATCTTCCATTTTGCAGGTAGGTTTAATATGGTTTAATACTGTGAGACTTCAACCTTCCATTTTGCATATCCAAATTGACGCATTGTGGAGTTTCCATCTTCCTTTATTTAGATGATGCTTTTTCAGCACTGAGACAGCTTAACTCAGCTTAACTTGCCCTGGTCATTTACGTTTCATTTACCCGGTATCGCCTTATCTCTTCATGGTCTCTTCATGGTCTCTTCATGGCTTCACCAAAGCAAAGAAACCGAAAGAAACCGAAAAACAAAATAGAAAAGAAACGAGAAACAGCTGCGGCTAACAACTTCGTTCTTGTCTGGTTGTTCTGGTGGTTCTATGTTTGTTGTTCTCTTCTCTTGTTCTTGTTGCTGTTTTTGTTGCTCTTGCTGTTGTTGTTGCAATAAAGGAGAAGAACGGGGAAGCAGGAAAATGAAGAGATCCTGAAGCACAAACTTGAAGCAGAGCAGCGAAAACGAACAAACATTGCAAGGATAGGGTAGAACGAACAAGAAAACAGAGAAGCAGGAAAAACAAATATAGAAGCAGGAAAACATAGAAGGAAGAAAGCGGCAAAACTACAATAACATAGCATACAAAAGGCAAAACAGCAGAGAGAAGAAACAGAGAAAACCATCAAAGGAAAAAAAAACAAGGAACCAAACAGAAAGGCAATAAAACAGGAACAGGAGAAGGCATGACTAAGTAAAGGGAGAAAAACACAAAGAAAAAATAAACAAAAGACAAGGAAAGTGAAAAAAACACAGAAGATCGCAAAGTATTGGTTGTGACGTGTTCCTTGTCTTGGTGACCTCTCTGCCCGTCCCGGCCTGCCCCGAATGCTCCGCAGAAGCTTCGCGGAGCTGGTGAGCCGGCTCCTCTACAGACAAAATCGAAGATTTGCAACTCACATGGCTGAATCCAGCCATATCCAGCCATATCCAGCCGTGTGCAAGCGTATGCAAGGCATGATGCTGCGTGCCATTGCCGATCTGACATATATTGAAACTCAACAGTTAGCTCATGGTAATTTAACATAGCTATTGAAAATGGCCATAGAAATAGTGGATTTTCCCATTGAAAATGGTGATTTTCCATAATTAGTTATGTTAAATTACTAGAGGGTAGCTCATGTTAGCTCCAGGTTCAGCTGCTCAAATCTTCCACATTCGTCCCGTAAAACCCCGCTGAAAACTGACAGGTCCTTGCTGGAAGCGCGGGCTTCCGCATCCTGCACGCGGCGTTGATGAGTAGGCTCGCCCGATGCGGCTCCACCCATTGCGCGTTGCCGGTCCAAGCGGCTCGGACGTCAACTTGTTCTGTGACAATCTGCCAGATTCATATTGAAATACTTCGAAAAAGCTGGGATAGAGCTGGGTAAGGTGTAAGGATCTGTAGCTGTAGGTCCATGCTGGATGCACATCAACCATTATAAATAAATGTCCTTTCACACCTGCATCAGCTGCAGGTCAATCTTGGAATCGCTGGCGAACTTGCATGAAGACGTCTGCTTGCAAAGATCATACCGGATCATTTCAATTTAGGAAGCAACATGATGCAGCATCGTTATGCTTTTCCTGAACCGAAGCTGTCGAGTTGGTTTCAACATGTTTCAACTATATAAGTCGGCGTATGCCGAAATTTTATCAAAAGTAGTAGTGCTTGTCACCTGACTATCCTGCAGTTACAGCTGAAAGAAGCAGCTCAATACACTCACCGGTCCTCAAACACGCGTTTGTTCTCAGTATTCAACTTGATAAGCACCACCACCAAATTGTGACCGAGAGTCGAAAACTTTAGAGGTGCTAGACTCGTGCTTGGTTGAAAACCAAACTTCGGCCGAACTCAAGCGGCAAAGCGGCGACAAAGCTTTTTGCCAAACTCAGGCATCTGGTGGTAAGTTCATGGATGCCCTTCTCGTTTCCCGCCTTGGTATGCCTTGGTAATCTTGGTATACAGCATCTCGACATATTGGGAAATCACAGAAACCAGTCGCTGAGATCAGAAAGCAACACTCGGTCGAGGAGGGCTACCCTGTCCAAACCTACATAGACTTGGACTTGCTTCCGCCGAGGGATCGAAAAATAGATCATTAGCACATTAAATTAAATCATATCTCTACCCCTACCTTAAACCATGAACGTTTGAATGGCTGATCTTGAACTGACCTTGAACTGAAACCCGCCAACCAGAGCTTCCAACAGAACCCAATCAATCATTTTCCACAAAATTTAACAACTTGCCGAAGCCGAAGGGCAAACAAAAACAGTGTCTGTGTTCAAGAACAGCTTACAATTCTACCCAGAGCGACCTTTTGCTATGACAGACCTACAACACATGCATAGGCGCATTCAGGCATGATTCAGCACCAATATCCCCACCTCAACATGATCCATGGACATTTCACGGGCGGTTTCTGAGGTAGCCACTATCCACTCTAAAGATACTAATGAGTATACTTAGTATACTATATATAATATATATATATATAATAATGGTGTTTGCAGCCACCAATCCAAAATCATTGAAGATCGACTACGGAATCGATGATTTTGGTCATTTCTGCCACCATCACAACCTCCACTTGCTCCAGCCGCAAGCGCTGCACATGCGCTGCACACGTAACATACAGGCCTGACATCGATACATTGAAATTTTCAAATCGTCTGACAAGTTTTCTTTATTGTTTCTGGATATGTTTTCATAAAACCTGTTGGGTGCAACAAACAGATCATGCATTGAAGAAAGTGTTTAACTGACATTGTTCCGTTTACCAACAAGTGTTTCAAATCCATATAAACCCGTTGCTGGGACAGTGCACACATGCCCTCAAAAAATAATCCCCAAGTTGGACTGTAAATGCAAAACCTCATGCGTTGCATAGTTTGTCATATACATGTCGAAACAAAGTAACATTCCAATCTCTCCAAACAACTTACAAACATCTGTGACTGTACAGCGCGTTCTGCACTGACGCCAAAAAACGAAGTGGTTTGCAAGCACCTAGGTAATTGTGTGAACCTGCACAAATATCCCCACCTCAACGTGATCAATTTACCTTCCGGAATATGTCTGATCGCCAACAAAAAACCCTGAATTTGCACCACTTTCCAACAGGGAACTGGTTGAGGAGAATGGCTTGACAGACTACATATCCCCAATTCTGCGTTTCCCCCCTGGCGACACCTGCATTTTTTTCGCGGGTTCAAGAAGTGCCAAATATCCCAAGCATCCCAAGCCACTTTGGGCAACCTGGAAACACTCATGGAAGTCAGCTGATCTGGCGAGTAGCCGCTGTAGTCTTTTGATTTCGGACGTCGCATCTTGGAAATTTCACAGGCATTGTCACTTGGCTAAGTTTGGCTGCCGCAGAATCACTGGAGTGGTTTGGACGGTTTTGCAACTAGTTGGGGCCTCAGCACGCAAGTCGACGCAGCTAGTGGCGCCAATGGGGCATCATGTTCTTTCGTGCTGTCTGCCTTCAACATTCGCCGGGTGATGCAGGGCAAAGCAAAGTGGGATGAAAATACCATGCAACGACGCCAGCCACTTGTAGTGAAAGCGGACCTTTGATAAACTGCTTGGAATGGGGATTTCAACATTGCCCACTCCAAATGAAGAACAAACACTCTGCTGCGTTGCGTCGAACCAACTTTTGCACCAGCTTGGAGCAAAAGTTCCTGGCCATTCATCGGCTCAGCACTTTGGAGGCGACTTTGGTAAGTCGGAAACTTTGCACCCGGCACCCGGTGAGAAGCAAACAAAACCTGAGAAAGGCTCTGGATCTGTTGAAGACTTAGAGCACGGCTTGTGGCGGCTGTGAAACATGTCCATCTCGGTCGCCATTGATCCTTCGGCACACCTCACATGGAGTGACAAGCAAGCCTTTTCTGCATCATGATGCCCATTGAAAAGGAATGACGCAGCCACACAGCTGTCCAATATTTGGAGTCAAAGTAAGCCGCAAAAAGTTGCTGGGCGCGCTTGGGAATGGAGGCTGCGGATGTTTCCCAATCCAAAATATGATCTGATCAAGCGGACCCAGCGCTTCTTAAAGGATCGGTTTACTGAGCCCGTTAGCACAAAGGACAGGTTTGACGAAAAGGCTACAATTTACCCATGTTACAGATATGCGGCCTCTAGGATGGACCCTTATGAGGAACATCGAAGGTCGAGCCGCACTCACACAAGTGGTTCCAGACAATCAAAACGGTAATGACCAATAAAAACTGCCAAGTCAAGGCCGTTTGACCCAAAAATGGGATTATGGCTTTCCATCATGCTGTCGGTACGTTGAGACGTTGAGATCCGCGAACTATGGTGATCACAGAATCCCCCGCGGCTCTTAGAGGCTGGCAGGACACCATGGTGTACTGAGCTGGGACTGCATAGCCGCCATAGCCCTGATGTCCCAATCCAATGCATGGCTTGCAAAAAGGTTTGTTGGAAATACCGCACGGTTTGTCCTCCCCTGGTACAGGAAAGCGCGAAACTCATGCCTAAGTCACGCGATTTGGTTCTAATATTATGTTCTAATCCTTATAAGCTTTCGCGATGATGTTGTACATGAATATTTAAATGCGCTTCTACTATCTACCTGCCTTCGCCGCTGCTTTCGCGGCTCGACCTTGACGCACTCCTTTCGCGGAGCTTTCGCGCGTGGAGGTTTTCGCGGCCCACAGCTGCTTGCGCTCGGAGAGCGTCTGACAAATCCCTTGCGGCACACCGCCTTCTGCAGTGTGCTGAAAAGATCCCTACCCCTAGAGAGGGGGAGGGCGGGGGGGGGACAAAACCAACCTGTCGAATTCCACTTTTCTTTGCTTGGAAACCGTGGGATAGTGATCCAACCCCTCAAATGGAATTTTAAAGTAACATTTCTTAACAAGCCTTGGGCACTGGTTAGAAAATACTTGCGCTTAGCTCCGGAGGAGCTAAGCGCAAGTATGATGACGGCAGCGCAATTTTTTGGAGGGATGCCACCCCTACACATGTGCTGCTTCAGTCTGACATGCGCTTAGCTCCGGAGGAGCTAAGCGCAAGTATTTAATTTTCATCTGCTTGCCAATGATATGGAATGACGAGGAATGTTGATCATTGAGAAAAAATGCAAAAATGAAATTTCAGTACGACTCCCCCCCCTCAAATTTCATTTTTAAAAGGGTAGGGATCTGAAAAGGACGCAAACCTGACTATTGAGGTCTGTGCTTTCTCAGCCAAATAGCTCTGCTTCTCCAGATTGCGCTCAGCAGTTTCATAGCCCGCAGTCGTTGGGAAGCTGTGCACGCTTGATCCCACGGTTTTCGAATGCATTGCAAAATCGTTGTGTCCACACCAGCTTGCATACTCAGTGAGAGTGGGCATTCCTCTAATGGGTGATGCAAATCAGGGTAATCGCGTCCATGTTGTGAACAAAACAAACATTGCCGGTAACTGTCACCGGCGGAACTGCGAGCCCTGTCACCAGCTCGCAAGGTTGCCCACCTGCCCATAGACGAGTGAGGAGCTTGACTACGTCTAGCTGCTCTAGCTGTTCCGCATGGAACTAGCCCTGGGAGAAAAAGCAACTTAACAACTTTGAATTTGCCTTTGCCATGCTGCAAACGCACGTCATTAACGGGATGTTTCCGTCTGCGGCTCTTATGGCAGGAAGATCACGTCCTGATTTCCATCTGTTGCACATCCACCATCCACTTGCATGCTCACCCTCAAGGAAAACATTCCACACGCTGCGCTAACAGAACCGACCCTTGTCAGAAAGCGCCTGCATTCTCGGTTCCGTCTAACGGGGTTTACAGGGCTTACACTCTCAGACGGGGCTGGACATGACTTATTTGTAAGGTAGGTGCCCGCACAAGACTCAGAACACACGGCACCTTTGAAATACCACTGTCAAGAAGGCACCCGGTGCTTTTCATTCCCTTTCGAGGTTTCATTGTGCTCATTGAAGCAAACAAGTTGGTCTACCATTGAAAGCTCCAAAAGGAGGAGACGACACGCCATCAAGTGCCCATCCGCAGCAAGAAAGTCTCAAGCGACAAAAGATGTCTTGGCAGCATGCCTGGCCACAAGATGCCATTGCTATCGGCATAAACTTGGTGAGACTTAAGTCTTGAGCCTGCCTGTTTTCGATCTCGATTCCGCGCTTTTCTGTTACGCTTTTTCCCTACCAGTTTGTTGGACAGTTGAGGTTTCTGCTACCAGTGCCCTGTTTGCCTGGCAGCCAATGAAACTGTCACTTTCGAAGAAACAATCAATCTGCTTAATCTTTGCGGACACATATCCGTAAAGTTGCATAGGGACTTGCCATGTATTGGGCCCTTTTCACATCAACGAGTCAAGGATGAGCACTCCACACAAAGGCTCTAGCTGTTCCGCATAGAACTAACCCTAGGAGAAGAAACAACTTAACAACTTTGAATTTGCTTTTGCCATGCTGCAAACGCACGTCATTAACGGGATGTTTCTGTCTGCGGCTCTTATGGCAGGAAGATCACGTCCTGATTTCCATCTGTTGCACATTTACCATCCACTTGCATGCTCACCCTCAAGGAAAACATTCCACACGCTGCGCTAACAGAAGCGACCCTTGTCGGAAAGCGCCTGCATTCTCGGTTCCGTCTGGCGGGGCTTACAGGGCTTACACTCTCAGACGGAGCTGGACATGACTTATTTGTAAGGTAAGTGCCGGCACAAGACTCTCAGAACACACGGTACCTTTGAAATACCACTGTCAAGAAGGCACCCGGTGCTTTTCATTGCCTTTTGAGGTTTCATTGTGCTAATTGAAGCAAACAAGTTCGTCTACCATTGAAAGCTCCAAAAGGAGAAGGAGATGACACGCCATCAAGTGCCCATCCCCAGCAAGAAAGGCTCAAGCGACAAAAGATGTCTTGTCAGCATGCCTGGCCACAAGATGCCGTTGGTATCGGCACAAACTTGGTGAGACTTAAGTCTTGAGCCTGCCTGTTTTCGATCTCGATTCCGCGCTTTTCTGTTACGCTTTTTCCCTACCAGTTTGTTGGAAAGCTGAGGTTTCTGCTACCAGTGCCTTGTTTGCCTGGCAGCTAATGAAACTGGCACTTTCTAAGAAACAATTATAATCCGCTTAATCTTTGCGGAAACATATCCGTAAAGTTGCATAGGGACTTGCCGTGTATTGGGCCCTTTCCTTTCCAGAACCAACACCTCAGCAAGAACCACATGTGGTGAGATGCTGAGGAATGGCAACCCGGAAGCTATATGGGGGACAAATGAGGCCATGGCAACCTTGCAAGCGCGTGCCTGCGCCCACAAGCCACACATCAACGAGTCAAGGATGAGCACTCCACAGAAAGGCTCTAGCTGCTCTAGCTGTTCCGCATGGAACTAGCCCTGGGAGAAGAAGCAACTTAACAACTTTGAATTTGCCTTTGCCATGCTGCAAACGCACGTCATTAACGGGATGTTTCCGTCTGCGGCTCTTATGGCACGAAGATCACGTCCTGATTTCCATCTGTTGCACATCCACCATCCACTTGCATGCTCACCCTCAAGGAAAACATTCCACACACTGCGCTAACAGAACCGACCCTTGTCAGAAAGCGCCTGCATTCTCGGTTCCGTCTGACGGGGCTTACAGGGCTTACACTCTCAGACGGAGCTGGACATGACTTATTTGTAAGGTAAGTGCCGGCACAAGACTCTCAGAACACACGGTACCTTTGAAATACCACTGTCAAGAAGGCACCCGGTGCTTTCCATTCCCTTTTGAAGTTTCATTGTGCTCAAAGAAGCAAACAAGTTCGTCTACCATTGAAAGCTCCAAAAGGAGAAGGAGATGACACGCCATCAAGTGCCCATCCGCAGCAAGAAAGTCTCAAGCGACAAAAGATGTCTTGGCAGCATGCCTGGCCACAAGATGCCATTGCTATCGGCATAAACTTGGTGAGACTTAAGTCTTGAGCCTGCCTGTTTTCGATCTCGATTCCGCGCTTTTCTGTCACGCTTTTTCCGTACCAGTTTGTTGGACAGCTGAGGTTTCTGCTACCAGTGCCTTGTTTGCCTGGCAGCCAATGAAACTGGCACTATCAAAGAAACAATTAATCTGCTTAATCTTTGCGGACACATATCCGTAAAGTTGCATACGGACTTGCCGTGTATTGGGCCTTTTTCACATCAACGAGTCAAGGATGAGCACTCCACACAAAGGCTCTAGCTGTTCCGCATAGAACTAACCCTGGGAGAAGAAACAACTTAACAACTTTGAACTAAGATCACGTCCTGATTTCCATCTGTTGCACATCCACCATCCACTTGCATGCTCACCCTCAAGGAAAGCATTCCACAC
Organism: Cladocopium goreaui; assembly: GCA_947184155.2. Classification (NCBI taxonomy): domain Eukaryota; class Dinophyceae; order Suessiales; family Symbiodiniaceae; genus Cladocopium; species Cladocopium goreaui. The sequence continues at coordinate 121,696 of CAMXCT020001102.1, forward strand.
ACTGCGCTAACAGACCCGACCCTTGACGGGGTTTACAGGGCTTACACTCTCAGACGGAGCTGGACATGACTTATTTGTAAGGTAGGTGCCCGCACAAGACTCAGAACACACGGTACCTTTGAAACACCACTGTCAAGAAGGCACCCGGCGCTTTTCATTCCCTTTTGAGTTTCATTGTGCTCATTGAAGCAAACAAGTTCGTCTACCATTGAAAGTTCCAAAAGGAGAAGGAGATGCTTCACCATCAAGTGTCTAATTTCAGGAAGAAAGGCTCAAGCGGCAAAAGATGTCTTGTCAGCATGCCTGGCCACAAGATGCCATTGGTATCGGCATAAACTTGGTGAGACTTAAGTCTTGAGCCTGCCTGTTTTCGATCTCGATTCCGCGCTTTTCTGTCACGCTTTTTCCCTACCAGTTTGTTGGACAGCTGAGGTTTCTGCTACCAGTGCCTTGTTTGCCTGGCAGCCAATGAAACTGGCACTATCAAAGAAACAATTAATCTGCTTAATCTTTGCGGAAACATATCCGTAAAGTTGCATAGGGACTTGCCGTGTATTGGGCCCTGTTCTTTCCAGAACCAACACCTCAGCAAAAACCACATGTGGTGAGATGCTGAGGAATGGCAACCCGGAAGCTATATATGGGGGACAAATGAGGCCATGGCAACCTTGCAAGCGCGTGCCTGCGCCCACAAGCCATACATCAACGAGTCAAGGATGAGCACTCCACAGAAAGGCTCTAGCTGCTCTAGCTGTTCCGCATGGAACTAGCCCTGGGAGAAGAAACAACTTAACAACTTTGAATTTGCTTTTGCCATGCTCAAATGCACGTCATATCACGTCATTAACGGGATGTTTCTGTCTGCGGCTCTTATGGCAGGAAGATCACGACCTGATTTCCATCTGTTGCACATTTACCATCCACTTGCATGCTCACCCTCAGGGAAAACATTCCACACGCTGCGCTAACAGAACCGACCCTTGTCAGAAAGCGCCTGCATTCTCGGTTCCGTCTGACGGGGTTTACAGGGCTTACACTCTCAGACGGGGCTGGACATGACTTATTTGTAAGGTAGGTGCCCGCACAAGACTCAGAACACACGGTACCTTTGAAATACCACTGTCAAGAAGGCACCCGGTGCTTTCCATTCCCTTTTGAAGTTTCATTGTGCTCAAAGAAGCAAACAAGTTCGTCTACCATTGAAAGCTCCAAAAGGAGAAGGAGATGCTTCACCATCAAGTGTCCAATTTCAGGAAGAAAGGTTCAAGCGGCAAAAGATGTCTTGTCAGCATGCCTGGCCACAAGATGCCATTGGTATCGGCATAAACTTGGTGAGACTTAAGTCTTGAGCCTGCCTGTTTTCGATCTCGATTCTGCGCTTTTCTGTAACGCTTTGTCCCTACCAGTTTGTTGGATGGCTGAGGTTTCTGCTACTAGTGCCTTGTTTTCCTGGCAGCCAATGAAACTGGCACTTTCTAAGAAAGAATTAATCCGCTTAATCTTTGCGGAAACATATCCGTAAAGTTGCATAGGGACTTGCCGTGTATTGGGCCCTGTTCTTTCCAGAACCAACACCTCAGCAAAAACCACATGTGGTGAGATGCCGAGGAAAGGCAACCCAGAAGCTATATATGGGGGACAAATGAGGCCATGGCAACCTTGCAAGAGCGTGCCTGCGCCCACAAGCCGCACATCAACGAGTCAAGGATGAGCACTCCACAGAAAGGCTCTAGCTGCTCTAGCTGTTCCGCATGGAACTAGCCCTGGGAGAAAAAGCAACTTAACAACTTTGAATTTGCCTTTGCCATGCTGCAAACGCACGTCATTAACGGGATGTTTCCGTCTGCGACTCTTATGGCAGGAAGATCACGTCCTGATTTCCATCTGTTGCACATCTACCATCCACTTGCATGCTCACCCTCAAGGAACACATTCCACACACTGCGCTAACAGAACCGACCCTTGTCGGAAAGCGCCTGCATTCTCGGCTCCGTCTGAGGGGGCTTACAGGGCTTACACTCTCAGACGGAGCTGGACATGACTTATTTGTAAGGTAAGTGCCCGCACAAGACTCTCAGAACACACGGTACCTTTGAAATACCACTGTCAAGAAGGCACCCGGTGCTTTTCATTCCCTTTTGAGGTTTCATTGTGCTAATTGAAGCAAACAAGTTCGTCTACCATTGAAAGCTCCAAAAGGAGAAGGAGATGACACGCCATCAAGTGCCCATCCCCAGCAAGAAAGGCTCAAGCGGCAAAAGGTGTCTTGGCAGCATGCCTGGCCACAAGATGCCATTGGTATCGGCATAAACTTGGTGAGACTTAAGTCTTGAGCCTGCCTGTTTTCTATCTCGGTTCTGCGCTTTTCTGTCACGCTTTGTCCCTACCAGTTTGTTGGATGGCTGAGGTTTCTGCTACCAGTGCCTTGTTTGCCTGGCAGCTAATGAAACTGGCACTTTCTAAGAAAGAATTAATCCGCTTAATCTTTTCGGAAACATATCCGTAAAGTTGCATAGGGACTTGCCGTGTATTGGGACCTTTTCTTTCCAGAACCAACACCTCAGCAAAAACCACATGTGGTGAGATGCTGAGGAATGGCAACCCGGAAGCTATATATGGGGGACAAATGAGGCCATGGCAACCTTGCAAGAGCGTGCCTGCGCCCACAAGCCGCACATCAACGAGTCAAGGATGAGCACTCCACACAAAGGCTCTAGCCGTTCCGCATGGAACTAGCCCTGGGAGAAGAAGCAACTTAACAACTTTGAATTTGCTTTTGCCATGCTGCAAACGCACGTCATTAACGGGATGTTTCTGTCTGCGGCTCTTATGGCAGGAATATCACGTCCTGATTTCCATCTGTTGCACATCTACCATCCACTTGCATGCTCACCCTCAAGGAAAGCATTCCACACACTGCGCTAACAGAACCGACCCTTGTCGGAAAGCGCCTGCATTCTCGGTTCCGTCTGACGGGGCTTACAGGGCTTACACTCTCAGACGGAGCTGGACATGACTTATTTGTAAGGTAGGTGCCGGCACAAGACTCAGAACACATTGTGACATGGTACCTTTGAAATACCACTGTCAAGAAGGCACCCGGTGCTTTTCATTCCCTTTTGAGTTTCATTATGCTCATTGAAGCAAACAAGTTCGTCTACCATTGAAAGTTCCAAAAGGAGAAGGAGATGCTTCACCATCAAGTGTCTAATTTCAGGAAGAAAGGCTCAAGCGGCAAAAGATGTCTTGTCAGCATGCCTGGCCACAAGATGCCATTGGTATCGGCATAAACTTGGTGAGACTTAAGTCTTGAGCCTGCCTGTTTTCTATCTCGATTCTGCGCTTTTCTGTCACGCTTTGTCCCTACCAGTTTGTTGGATGACTGAGGTTTCTGCTACCAGTGCCTTGTTTTCCTGGCAGCCAATGAAACTGGCACTTTCTAAGAAAGAATTAATCCGCTTAATCTTTTCGGAAACATATCCGTAAAGTTGCATAGGGACTTGCCGTGTATTGGGACCTTTTCTTTCCAGAACCAACACCTCAGCAAAAACCACATGTGGTGAGATGCTGAGGAATGGCAACCCGGAAGCTATATATGGGGGACAAATGAGGCCATGGCAACCTTGCAAGAGCGTGCCTGCGCCCACAAGCCGCACATCAACGAGTCAAGGATGACACCTCCACACAAAGGCTCTAGCCGTTCCGCATGGAATTAGCCCTGGGAGAAGAAGCAACTTAACAACTTTGAATTTGCCTTTGCCATGCTGCAAACGCACGTCATTAACGGGATGTTTCCGTCTGCGGTTCTTATGGCAGGAAGATCACGTCCTGATTTCCACGTGTTGCACATCTACCACCCACTTGCATGCTCACCCTCAAGGAAAACATTCCACACACTGCGCTAACAGAACCGACCCTTGTCGGAAAGCGCCTGCATTCTCGGTTCGGTCTGGCGGGGCTTGCAGGGCTTACACTCTCAGACGGAGCTGGACATGACTTATTTGTAAGGTGAGTGCCGGCACAAGACTCTCAGAACACACGGTACCTTTGAAATACCACTGTCAAGAAGGCACTCGGTGCTTTTCATTCCCTTTTGAGTTTCATTGTGCACATTGAAGCAAACAAGTTCGTCTACCATTGAAAGCTCCAAAAGGAGAAGGAGATGACACGCCATCAAGTGCCCATCCCCAGCAAGAAAGGCTCAAGCGACAAAAGATGTCTTGTCAGCATGCCTGGCCACAAGATGCCGTTGGTATCGGCATAAACTTGGTGAGATCAAGTCACGTTTTTTTCCCCCTTTTTTTTTTGACAGCTGAGGTTTCTGCTACCAGTGCCTTGTTTGCCTGGCAGCCAATGAAACTGGTACTTTCTAAGAAACAATGAATCCGCTTAATCTGTGCGGAAACATATCCGTAAAGTTGCATAGGGACTTGCCGTGTATTGGGCCCTTTTCACATCAACGAGTCAAGGATGAGTACTCCACACAAAGGCTCTAGCTGTTCCGCATGGAACTAGCCCTGGGAGAAGAAGCAACTTAACAACTTTGAATTTGCTTTTGCCATGCTGCAAACGCACGTCATTAACGGGATGTTTCTGTCTGCGGCTTTTGTGGCAGGAAGATCACGTCCTGCTTTCCATCTGTTGCACATCTATACCATCCACTAAAGCATTCCACACACTGAGCTAACAGAACCGACCCTTGTCGGAAAGCACCTGCATTCTCGGTTCTGTCTGACCAATCTCTGCGCGCTCTGCATGTCTGCACTACCGGGTTAAAAGCGCTACTCAGAGGGTTCTGCTACCAGCATGCTGCTGGCAACAAAAGCGTGGAATTGGACTTGTGCATGCCCAGTGACTAGCATCGGGCGCAAGAAAGCTCCACCAAGTACGGCTACTGTAATCTTGCCTCAATTTCACGCAGGCAAGACCCAGGTCAAGTATCTTTCCCCGACAAACATGGTAAAACCCGACAGTGTACTCAATTTTTGGGGACATTAGAAATGCAACCAGTATTTGGATACAAATGCAAATGCAACGCTTTTTTGGATATATTTCAAGGCATGAGGATTTGCTATACACTAGGTTTCATGACATTCGTCTGGCACTTCCTTGAAGCTTGCACTGGATTCATCCATTACATGTTCAGCTTGGCTTATTTTCCAAACTTTGTGTGAGGAAATCTGGCGAAAAATCGGACGAAAGAAAAGTCTTTCACTCTCTCGCCAATGGCTTCGAAGTTAAAATTGCTGCCAGTCTCTTTTGGTGTGAACATGTGTGAAACAACATTATCTCACGTGCAATATGTTGATGACGTTTGATGCATGTTTTCACATTTTTGGTCAGGCATTACAGACCCCGCACCTGCTAGCATGAGACGAGAAAATGCAACACAGAGCTCGCAAGAACACTGACAGAATCAGACAGATCTTGCTTGTGCCTTCCAAAACGATTCGAAAACTGTTTACATGCATGCTCACCCTCAGGAAAACATTCGACATGTTGCGCGAACAAAACTGACGCTGGTCGCAAAGCCCCTGCATTCTCGGTGTGGTCTGCTTTTGGTGAGCTGCCCGATATCAGACACAATTGGACACAACTTCGCAAATGGTGTCTGAAGCCGGAAAAAACTTAGAGCCCACGGTACCTGTGAAAGGACACTGTCAAATGGCAGCATGCCTGGCCACAAGATGCCATTGGTATCGGCATAAACTTGGTGAGACTTAAGTCTTGAGCCTGCCTGTTTTCGATCTCTAGTCCGTGCTTTTCCGTGACTCTTTTTCCCCGCGAATATATTGGACAGCTGAGTGTGGTTCGTGTCCTCCTTTCTTGCTGCAAACGCTGAACATTAAGCCTCGGCACACCCTGTTGGAACCGGAGCTCTATTCATGGCAGCAAGCAATTTCGCCGGCTATTAAAAGTCTGCCTCACTCTGGTCACGCTGTGGAACCAATCGGCACGGACACCATGCAGAACCAACAAATAATAGTTGTTGTTTTGGGGTCTACTCTAAAGGGGATTGTCGCTGTCACAAGAGGTCTTTCTGTTGGAAAAGCCGAACATGTGCATGGAATGTGCTGGTGTGACACTCATGCATGGCAGCAGTACGACGGAGGCATTTCTGGATCTTGTTGCTATGGTTCGTGTTGGTGCTTCAGAAGCAATGTGCAGTATTCGGCATGAATTTGACTTAGGATGGAAACACACTGCACTTCGCATTGAATGACTTGAATTGAAACAAGCAAAGAATCGAAATCTTCTGCTGTAATGTGATAGCATTCTCCCTCTCTCTCCATCGCCTTCTCAAGGCGTTCAGCAGAGCTAAAGGCGAATACTCTCCGCACTGTAGGTCTTGAATTTACAGCATCGCGGCTGAAGACTTGGTGAGTTGCCCGATATCAGACACAATTGGACACAACTTCGCAAATGGTGTCTGAAGCCGGCAAAAACTTAGAGCACACGGTACCTGTGAAAGGACACTGTCAAAAAGGCACCCGATGCTTTTCATTGATTCCCTTCTGAGGCTTCATTGTGCTGATTGAAGCACTGACAAGTTCGTCTACCATTGATAGCTCCAAAAGGAGAAGGAGATGACACGCCATCAAGTGTCTAATTTCAGGAAGAAAGGCTCAAGCGACAAAGGACGTCTGGGCAGCATGCTTGGCGCTCATTTTCGAAGCATGCTGGTGTTGCTGGTCTTCTCTTATTCCTTGGTTTTCTGACACTTTTCATTGACAAATATTACAGCATTGGACAAGTTGAGATGGAAGTTGCAGCGACAGCCCATGGCCTTCAGCGATTTTGGTCTTCGAGATAGCCGATAGGGTCAAGCCTGTCAAAGCACAGCCTACAGGCCGCAGACGCCGCCTGTGAGTGCCAGACGTTTAAAAGGACCGTTAAAAAGGTCTTGAATTTGCAGCATCGCGGCTGAAGACCGCAGGTGCTATGGGGAAAGGTCACATGGTTCAAGGCAAGCTGGCATCTGCTGGAGCGGTCCACTGCCTTCATAATCGAGACACGCAAACATTAGGTCACTAGCATTCACCAGCTGCTTCCTTGTCAATGGCTTGCGGGGCAGACTCCAGAAGGAGGCCGCAGCTTGCGTACCACTACTCCGATGCCAAGGATGTTGAGGTGCCTCGGCAAATTGCTGGCAAAATGAATCCATCATGTGTTGCCGGCACATAATTACATAATTACCATGGTTTTTTCCATGTTCTCATTCTTCTCGTATAGAACTAGGATTCCAATAGGGTTCGGATGATAAACCCAGCAAAACCAAACTCGCGTCCATCTATATAACGTGATTGTTCTTGCGTTGCCTGTCATCCTCCCACATTGAAGTTGCCGCATTCGAAGGTCACGCCCGGTCACGCCTGGAGAGGTGGAGTCAAATTACCCTTATTTCAGCAGCCAAAGAAAAGATGGCAATGAGAAACCGATTATTGGCTCAGTCCAAAATGAAAGTGATGAGGGACAGGATACTAAAAGCACTGCCGAATAAGTGAAATACAAGACCGTCAAATAGCCGAAACCAGGTTGAAACATGTTTTCTATAGATTGCTATAGTTTGCATTTACATTGCATTTATTATATCGATATGAACACCCCAAAGAACACGTATTACTGTAAACTTAAAAATACGCAGGCGACCTGAAAACCATGTGTAATATGAAAATATGATAAAATATGCGCGGAACCACATGCTGGATAGGTGGAAGAAATGCGTACAAAGTGTGAACGCTGCCCTTGAGGTCTTCGGAAAATGCGAAGCAAATAAGATTGAAGGATTGGATGGCCCCGCATGTTAAGCCTTCCTGTCTTGCGCAATACAAGCTGCCAAAAAATCGGGAAGGCATGGCTACACTTGCCACACGGGTAGATTTGATAGAGCTTTGTTTGAGAGGGACAAGTTTGATAGAAAGAAAAGTGAAAAGAAAACGTAGTAATTATTATATAGAAAATATAACAGATAAATTTGGTGGAGAGACTTGGTATAGGGAGAAATTTCACGGATGGAATTGCCAAGCCTATCAAAATTATAAAAGCAGAGTCAAGTTTGACAGAGATTGGTATGATATAAATTAGGTTTAGCTTGATAGAGGTGGGATTGATAGATGAAAGATTCACAAAATACGAAAAAATGATAAAACATGATAGAGATGATGGAGGAAGCGGAGACAACAAAGGAGACAAGGAGAAGGATGCGAGGTAGCGCCAAAAAACTTGAACCCAGTTCGGTGATGTCGGAAACCTTTGCATCGCTGCTGAGAATAATGAATGAGTCTTAACACTTTTGAACAATAATGATCCAGTGTCCAGGCAATCAAGTAGCAGCTTTTTGCAGAGGCATCTTGGAAGGTTTGTATCCAGCATTCAATAGTGCCACTATACCGTCCAGCTTTCAAACCAGGTGCTCGCATCAGCGTGACCGATGGACTAAGTGCAGCAGGGGGAGTGCGTTTGAGAAGCAGGGACAGCGCACGCAAGCGCAGCAAACCCATCAAATATGCACCTCTGCCCGTCACCGTGTTGGCCTTCCAACTTGTCGCTATCAACCTTTAACGAGTGTCTGACTTGGAGCCATTTCGCATTGCAAAAAACAGATCCGCTTCACAGGGTTAGCTTGCCTCATTCTTTGATTCATATGACGGAATGGATTCTTATGGATTCTTATGGATTCTTATGGATTCTTTGGATTCTTATGGATTCTGAATTGAAACGCACGGGCACCCAGCGCACCCAGCACAACGAAACCAACCCAAACCTTGGACTACCAGCCTCCATGGAGGCGTTGCGCAGAGGATGCAAGAGGCATGAATGGCAAGTAGATGTCAGTGGATGATGAAAGCTTCTACTCACAACAAATGCCTTCGTGCCCCAACTTGTGGCCTCCAAACACAATGTGTCAATTTGTGTCACTGACTCAGAGATCCCGAGGCCATGCATCTTTTGGCTGATGATATGATGAACTGTGAGGGTTTGGGGCGCCTCAATCTCCATCCAACAATATGGTAGCAACTGCAAAGTACATCTAGACCGATACATACCCTAGAAGTCCAAGGTACTGTCAAGGTCTTTGCCATATCCGTAAAAGTGGCCTTGAAAAGATACAAAAAGTACGTGTACTTGAGGGGCCTTGGCACCGAAAAGTACCATGGGAAACAGCTCTGATAATGCTCCTTTTAAGGTCCTAGGCACCTAGATGGGGAATGCCTACCTAAAAGGGCACTGAACCCATCCAAACGCCAACATGTGCTGTGATGATGTGGTTGATTATGCTGCTTCCGGCGCACAAACTGAACTTGCAGAAACTGCAGCATGTTGTGAATTTCGAAATCGTGGGTTTTCGTATGTAGGACCCAAAAGGTACGAGTAAAGACCCATGAGGCACGCTAAGACTCGTAAGGTAGTACAAAGAAAATCGTGAGTAATCGTGGGTTTTCGTGGATTGGACCAAAAGGTACGAGTAAAGACCCATAAGGTATGCTGCGGTATGCTAAGACTCGTAAGGTACGAAGAAAATCGTGAATAATCGTGAGCGTTTTTTCAATGCATCTGGTCTGATCTCTCAGCAAACTGATTGATCAAAAGGCTCCCGGGTTTTTCCTGGTCCAATGGTTGAATTTGCAAGCGAGGGATCGCAACAGTGAGCCTGAGAATCTTCAAATACAAGAAATTGTGTGGTGCTCCCTGGTATTGCTCATGTCATCTATGCTAACCTTTTATCTTGTATCCTCTTATATCACAACCCTCAGCCGTAGAACACCCGGCATTTCTATAACTTCCTCGGCCCTCGACATTTCCATAATCCCTTTTAGATCCTTTTAGTGCATTTTAGCACTCTGTAAGTGGCCCTTCCTTTTAAGGCCCCAGGACTTTCAGGATCTAGATCTCAAATCAGAAAAAATTCTGCTGCGGACCATCCGGACCCGCCCTTTCATCCCTTTTCTTCCTTTGTCACTGCCTCAGCCCTGGCAATTTCCGCGGCTTTATTGTTTCCAGCTGTAAAAGCGACATGGTCCGTCATGGTCCATAGTGGCGGTTGTTGTGATGATCTCACATCTTGTCATGATCTAAGGTGCCATGGCCCTTCACGACATGTGGATGCAGGAGCTTGTAGTAAAGATCGGAGGCCGACATCTAGTCCTCCATGACTCAGCAGAAGACAGAGAATGAATCTATATAAATAAGACAAACAACAATCAAAGTAGAACGCGGTGATTAGAACACATGTTGAAACCCATGGCAAAAACAAGCAACTAAATAAACACTTCAAAACTCATTCCAAAAAAATCCAAGTCTCTGCATATCTTGACATGGTTCAACTTGCTGCATCCTGGTTCCTGCCACTGAGGAGCTACCGCTTGGATCCCTTGGCCACAGAATCAGAATATGCTGGTCATCCGGTGGAGAGGATGGAAGCCACCTCTTCCCAGAGGGCGGGGGTGTTGGCTGCCATGGCTTCTGCTCCAGCTGCTTTCAGCAACTTGAAACGATGCTTGCTCCTCAGGAACAAACATCAACGTCTGCCACCAAAAATACACGACACAACATCAACTAACAGCCATTAAAGGACCGGATAACCCCACATGTCAACTTCTTATAGTAAGTAGCAAAAGAAAGCTGAAGACGGGATGGGAAAGGCAGGAAAGAGAAAGGAGATGGTGGAAGACAGATCGGGTGAGAGTTGCTTGTGAGAAGGTTGTGTGTGAGCAAGTTGTGTGTGAGAAAGTGTGCGTGAGTTGCCTGGGGATGGTGGAAGACAGCTTGTGTGAAAGGGGTACGTATGAGAGAGTTGTGTGCGAGAGAGCTGTGGGGGTCAGTTGTGTGTGAGAGAGTTGTGTGTGTGAGAGAGTTGTGTGTGAGCTAGGTGTGTGTGAGAGAGTTGTGTGTGTGAGAGTTGTGAAGGTTGTGAGTGTGTGAGCGAGTTGTGTGTGAGAAAGTGTGTGTGTGAGTAGCGTGGAGATGGTGGAAGAGAGATTGTGTGAAAGAGCTATGTGTGAGAGAGTTGTATGTGAAAGAGTTGTGTGTGAAATTGTTGTGTGGCATGTGTGGCCAAAGACAGTTGCGCCAAGACAGTTGCGCCAAGTGCCATGCGTGCCACACAGAAGGAAGGTCGATGTCGCGAAGCGCCACGCCTTCACACAGAATGGACGTCGATGCTTCCAAATGCTATACACCTGCCACACAAACAGCCGATGTCGCCAAGCGCCCCGCCTGCCACACAAAGTGAAAGTCGATGTCGCCAAGTGCCAGGCCTGCCACACAGAATCCGCGTCGGTGCTTCCAAATGCCACACCTGCCACATAAACAGCCGCGGCGCCAACGAGAACCAAGCGCGCCACCAGAGCCAGACCAGTGCCATAAGTGCCACGCCTGCCACACAAAGTGAAGTCCGATGCCGCCAAGTGCCGTAAGTTGTGCGTGAGAGAATTGTGTGTGAGACGGAAGGCGACGGAAGGCGACGGAAGGCGACGGAAGGCGACGGAAGGCGACGGAAGGCGATGGAGTTGAGGTAACGGGCCCTGCCCCTCCCCTGGCCTCCAAGCAGCAGCGGCGCATTGTCTGCATCTTTTCCACGCTCGACTGCCGTTCGTCTCATCTATCTGATGGAGCTGCCTATGTTAGACTGCTCAGACCAGTAAATCCATGCAAAGGTGCGGCACAGAAAGGAAGGGATCGGTCAGGGCTTCATGCAAAAGGAAAGGTCTCGAGACTGCAGTCGGTACATATATGGTTCCATCCGACCAAGCTGGATCTTGCAACATGCTGGATATATGAGTGCTAGTGAGGACCTTGGTGAGGACCCAACCCTTTTAACTCAGGTTGTCTCTTTGGTCCAGCTCTGCTGTGGCATCTGCGCCATGTGTCAAAAGCGTGCGGCAGGGTGCGGCCAAGCAGCCGGTACCCGGCGTCGGCGCACATCCCTAGTTGCACAATTACACTTCGGCTGATTGCTTTTGAGTTGTGTGGATTTTGACTTCATACGGAATGTTCCACACTCCCTTGCTGATAGCTAACTGAAGGGGCCCCCGTTCTACGGTGCCCTTATTGAGTCCATCGGCCAACATGCAACGGGTATCACACCACAGCAAATGTTGCAACTTACCAACTTGTAACAACTCACGAAGTTTGAGGCCGTGAATTGTCATGGTGGCATCGTGAGGTGTTCGTGCTTCACGATGAGAGATATGATCATATACTGCAGCTGCATCTATCACAAGGTCTGTTTCAAGCGAGAGTTTTCCACTTTCATAGCGTGCTGCCAAATTTTCAGCAGTGCTTGCGCCTTCCAACACCTCACACATCGTTAAGGAAATATTGAAAAGCAAACCTGAAACATCAAGTGCACTATAGAGCTCTGCAGCATAGGTGGATCTGCAGACCCGAGATTGTTTCTTTGAAACGTATTCTATGACTTGGATTTCATTGGCACCAAGTCTGGGGAAATCCTTGTTTACCAGGCACACTAATCCGCTGCGAATGGCTGAGTGGTCATCACCTTCACCTTTGAAACCAGAGTCACTTATTGCCAGAAGACGCCATGGGTTTGAAAGGCGCTTGAAGCACATTGCAATTGGATGAGCCTTTATGTATCTGAGTAGACGGTTCAGATTCAGCACATCCAACACATGAGGCTCCTGAAGTTTCCTCTGCAAAGAACCAACATAAACTGCTATGTCCAACCTTGTTTGGGTCACCCATGCAACACCACCCAGAAGAGAACGATACAGGTGCTTGCATTGCTCGTCCACTGGTGCATCTTTGGGCATAGCACGCAACTGGATTTCTGGAATTTCTCGCAGCTCTGAGATATAATGTGCTTGACTTATTGATATACTTCCATCTTTATTCAGGGAGTGAGCCAGGCCTAAATGAACGAAGTTGTCTTTCTCTAGTTTCACCGCATCAAAGTGGCTTTCAAGCTGTGTTATCACATTCTGCATCAAGGACGGGTGTCCACAAAGTTTTATATCGTCAACATGTATGGTCATCAGCAACACCAGCTCACCATTGCGATGCATACATAACAACTGCTGATCAACTTGTGTGGCTCGGACACCAATCTTTGTCAGAACACGTTTGAGGGCTTTCAACCAGAGTCTTGGGGCATCACGCAAACCGAAGCCCGGCTTCAGCATCACCAAAATCTCATCAGTGGGATCAAAGTTTTCGTACCCTTGGATGGTACGCAGCAAGTGTTCTCCACCTGGAGGCAAACTGATTTGAACTTCACGCAGCTCCCCACCCTCCTCATGTAATTCCTTGAAGGTGAGGCCTCTCAGAAAGGCTTCTGAGATGTCAGCACTCCACAGCGACCAGCCTCGCTGCACTGCAACTGCGATCAACAGCCTTTGCCCCCAACGGGTGGAAGTTCCAGCGAACGTATCGGTGGATTGCTTATCTAAAAATCCCTGGGCCACCAGGCGGGCCTTTATCTTACGAGATTTGGATGTACCATCCTGGATGTCTTTCCACTTAAGAACCCATTTACTCTTTAAAACATTGGTTGCATCTTTGAACTTGCCGCGTTTCCAGGCACCGTGTTTGACCCATCTCATAAGCTCTTGAATCATTGCTTCGCGGCACTTATCCACGTTCAACAGAGCTTCTTCGCGATCAAGGATGTTGTTGGTCCTTTCAATCACTGAAACTGTATCAGCACCGGATGCAAAGCTCAGGACGAGCCATTGATCATGCTTAATCCTCGGCTTGGCAAGCTTGGAAGAAAACGTTACAAACGCAAGCATGTGTTGGGGCAACAGGAGCTCTGGCGGCTCTGCAAGTTCATCATTGGAAACAACACTTGGAAACTCACCGCAAGTTATTAGGCCAGGACATGCGGGCATGGGTTCGCAAGACATTCCAAGAAAGGCTATATCGGAGATTACACTTTTGAAGTTAAACTTATATGATGAATCATCAACTTCAGCAAACATCACATTCTCAGTTGAATCATCACCTGGAAATGGCATGGTTGCGGTTGAGGCTGCACTATCAAGAGAGGCAACATGCTTGGGACCATCGGCAATTGGCTTTGGTCCACTTGTTTTCAAAACTTCGTCCGTCTTGTCATTCATGTCAGGCATGTCAGGCTCGTGCGGCCCTCCAAGATGTGCGACATCTGGCACTGCTTGTCGCAGCGACATCACTTCAGTCATGTCTACCATCAAGAACTGAACGAATGCAGCATGCGGGTCACCAGTTAACCTAGGCACATTGATCAACTGATTGCCTGGAAGAAAACAATGATACCATTCACCTATGCCTGGAGCATGAACATTCCACCACAACAACAAGGTGTCATCGAAGGATACTGCCGGAAGGTTCTGGGCATTCACACCACACCTGAATCCTATGACTCCCTGAAGGTTCATGCAAACTGCAGACAAGTACAAACCAGCAACTAAGAGGCTTGAGTGGGATCTATTGCCTTGACATTCAATCCAGTTCTGACCCTGTCGCATCCAACCAAGTCGCATTATTATAAATCTATGAGGCTCAAGAAATTCAAGACCCAAAAGGAACAAGGAGGAAAGTCTCGTCTTTCCAATCAACTCACACCAAGACAACTCTGACACCGCGCATCCTTCCTTCTTTTTTTAAACCACGATGGGGAAACGAGTCATCAATTGAATTCAATGAGACATATTCGAAATTGAACTGGACTACCATTTCTTGAGGATCAGATGTCTGGTGGGAACTTCAACACATGAGTTGTTTCAGAATCAAATATGAGAACCAACAATGATGTTGCGAATCGAAATAGAGATTTGTAGTAATGGAAAAGTTTCGTCATAAGAATCAAATCTGAACACCATCCAGTTTCGTCATAAGAATCAAATCTGAACACCATCATTAGTTCCCATCCAGATCGTCCCAAAACATTCCTTGGTAGCCAGAGTAAAATTCTTCAAAATCGAATGCATCTTGGTCATTTTGTTGAGCAAGATGATCTTCATATTGTTGTTGTATATGAGCAGCTTCATCGGGATCAACTTCTAGTTGATCAGGTTGCGATTCAGAGTCAATCTCTGTAATGAGACTGAGTTCTGGAGAAAAAGGTGCTTGATCTTCAAATTGCGATTGTGGAAGCAAAACAGGTACTGACTTCACGAATTTGGTTAGCATGGCGACTGAAAGACAGTCAGCTGCTGCAAACAAGGAAGAAACAAGGAGCTCCGGATTTGGGAGTCTCTTGAATTGATGAAAGGAAATGAGTTCACGAATTAAACAATTCAGAAAGGACAAATTTGAAATGAATTGGTCAAGATCTGGAGGGAGAAGCGAATTTGCGAAGAGGAAGACGGAGGTAGAAGGATGGTCGACAAAGAAGCTGGAAACTGGTTCAAAATGTCCAGAAAATGAACAATGGATGACTGAACAAAGGAAGGCCCAGTGGCGGCCTGTGAAACTGTCGAAGATATTCTCAAGAAGAAAACACACGATATTGAGAAGACGGACGAGTCGTTGTCCGTTATCAATGTGCATCGAGAGCCATTCACGAAGAGTCTCGCTCAGAGTATCCATACCTGGCAAGAAGAACGAAATAAGAGGGTGAGGAGGGAGGGAGAAAAATTTTCACTGCAAATGTAAGAAATCAATGTTTGGTTCTTGAAATTTCTTGAGCCATGGCCACGGAAATAAAATAAGTCAAAGGGAATTTCCGATCTCACAGATTTAAAATAAAGATATGTCTAACGATGTTAGAAATAGTTCTTATTATAAATCTATGAGGCTCAAGAAATTCAAGACCCAAAAGGAACAAGGAGGAAAGTCTCGTCTTTCCAATCAACTCACACCAAGACAACTCTGACACCGCGCATCCTTCCTTCTTTTTTTAAACCACGATGGGGAAACGAGTCATCAATTGAATTCAATGAGACATATTCGAAATTGAACTGGACTACCATTTCTTGAGGATCAGATGTCTGGTGGGAACTTCAACACATGAGTTGTTTCAGAATCAAATATGAGAACCAACAATGATGTTGCGAATCGAAATAGAGATTTGTAGTAATGGAAAAGTTTCGTCATAAGAATCAAATCTGAACACCATCCCATCCTCATAAATTTGATTGTTATGAACCTTCAAGCTTTCTGAGGAATTCCTTGATGATGAAGTCAAAGACTTCTAATGGAAAAACAAAACATTCAGCGCCAAGGTCTCGTACTTCGTCCAGTGAATCTCTGGATGGTCCATCTGCGATGTTAGATGAGGAGTTCACTCTGGATATCCAAGGTACGAATTGGAGCCTCTGTTCCAGATCAAGAAAGAGGTAGACAAGTGATCTTGATGAATGATTGATGGAGCCGGCATTGATCAAAGCTGATTGTGCCGCAGAGTTGTCAACATGAAAGAACACGCGCTTCGACCTCAATTCTTCCTCAAAGGCAATGCAAGCCATGACGACTGGCAGAATCTCCAATTGATGAATCTTCCCACCAACAGTTTGAACCTGCTCGTGGGTAGGTGAAAATGAAAAGGCCTTAAGACAACCTCCACGTTCATTCACTAACACAGCGCCGACTCCAGCAACTAAATCCGAGCCACCAACTGATTCCAAGGATCCGTCTGTGAAGACATGTACTACTTCAGACCGACCGAAGAAGACTTTCCTTGGCATACCGACCTTCAAGTGCGAGATCATGATCTCAAGAAGCCTTCTTGTGTTCGGATTTATCCTTTTAGGGTGTTTCTGGCACTCGTACCTTCCAAGGTCTTTTAACACTGAAGCGGCCGTCCTCCCGTATAGTTGCGAGCATGCGAAGCTAAGTCTACTCCTTAGCCCCTTTGCATCACGGCCACATATCTTGCCAGAAGAGAGGACTGCTTCAATTCTTTTAACAAGATCTTCAACTCGTTGATCGGCATTCTTGATCTCAAAGGAGTCGCCAGGCATCTTGTGCAAGTCAAATGCAACTCCCAGAGCGCTGAAGACTCGAGCAAAATCTCGGTTTTTCTTCTCTGCTGTGCTGAGGTTGAGTCCTAGGACTTCGAAAATCGTCCTTATGGCCAGGTCTGTTCCCTTGACCAATGACTTCCTCGTGACGACAGAGAAGTCGTCGAAGTATGAGGTGACTGGGACCTTCAAGAGAGTACAGCAGATGTTGTTGATGGCTGCTGCTGTCCTCAAAAAAGCATGAACGGAAGCAATGGCGCCAAATGGCATAGTTGCCATTTTAAACAGTCTTGGCTTCTTGATGTTGGGATCGAAAACACAAATGATCGCTTTTCCACGCTCACTTGCATGAATAGGAAGCTGGCGGTAAGCTGCCTCCATATCATATGTACGTCCCAGCAGGTCGTCCAAGCCTGATCCCATCAAGCGCTTAATGAGGGCCGCAATCTCGTCAACCCCTTGTAAAGCAATCTTGTCAGTGGACCCAATGGTTGCATTGATACTTGAGAAGGAGAAATCGTCGATGGCTCTCGATTTGTCACCTTGCTGGATGATGAACCTTGGCGACAGTACATCTCCTTTGTCAAGGTCCTCCAAATTTACTTCTTCGACGATCCAACCTTTCTGGACTTCCTCCAACGTAATCTCCAGAAGATCTGAAGCCAACTCCCCGGAAGAATTCCGTTCACACCTGAAGATTGCAGATTGATTGAGAAAGGGAGAAAGCGATTCAAGAGTAGACTTCGAGATCTGTGGAGGCGTCGTTTGTCTTGTGAAAAGTCCAGATGGGTTAAGCCAGCCAGTCAATCTGAAGCCAGCTTCCAAATCTCCGACTATGTCCATGTCTGGATGTCGTATTGAAGACAGCAACTCTTCGAGAAGACATAGACGCTTCTTCGAATTGATGGCCTTGACAACATCATCACAGTTATGCTTGCGTTTCCTTTCGGAATTGTTCAGTTCCTTCGCCCTGTCCAAAATGGACTTTAGGGTTTGTGCTTGTTCCCTCATGTATTCGTCTTGAGTCTTTGATATCATGTCTTCGATGGCTTGAGAATACCAACCCCAAGAGGAAGAGTCAATTTGACTCGGATGTTTTGTCCCTGCCAACTTCTGTAGATAGGTACATGGGGAAATCGGAACGAGAACCTTCATCTTCCGTGAGTCATCTGTCCGAGTTGAATACTGAGCTTTTGAAGACGACCCATCATCAAACTGAAGCCCAGGGGGGAAAACAGTCCCTTTGAGAAAAGGAGAATGAAGTTTGTCGTTTGGAATACAAATGTCAGGTAATTCAGATTGAGCAACCCAAAGATCTTGAAAAGACGATGGTAAGAAAGAAAATTGAGCACCACGAGGTTGAATGCCAACTGATCCTCGAAGAAGATGTCGAGCATGACGTGGGTCGCTTGTGTAAAAATCGAACATGTGAGATGGTGGTAGACAAAAATTTTTATGAAGAGCGATATCGGACATGAGAGAAGCGATTGCAGAACAAAGTTGAAGAGGGTATGCTGCTTCTTCAGCCGTGTGAAAATGAATAGAATCTTCAGAAAAAGATCTCCAAGGAGCATGTTCGTGAGCTTCATCACATAGAACTGCCAATGACGTAAGGTCAAAATTTGCTAATAAGCCAGTGCGTTTCGGGCGGGAGCCACCGAACATACAATTGTGTAGCAAGATTTTGGGGAAATTCTGATGTCGTTGAGAGATCCAAGAAGTAAACGAGAATAAAGAATCAAATGGATTCTCAATCACCCAATAGAGACCAAGTAGGTCGCAAAGAGATGCAATACGTTCACAAAGTTCATAAAGAGAATTAGCTGACAGTACCCGTTCGAGGTCCATGCCAGTCAGATCTGGTAGTCCATCTGGGCATTGGTCAGATCTCAATGGACCTGCAAAAGCCTTGCCAAACCTGTTATTTGCAGGAATATTTCTGGCCCTTGATGCCGTGCCGCACGGGGGTGCCATCCAAACAAGAAAAGGTTTTTGATGACGGATCAGGTCCAATAACAAAGATTGGTCATGCTGAATGGTAAGGTCCAATTGCATTACGCGAAAGTGGTGAGACTGTGTATGGTCAACCGCAATGGCCTGGAAGCCAGACTTCACAAAGGTTGAGGAAAGGTTGCACGACCCAGCAAATACTTCAATGATGAGGAGCTCACCAATAGATGGCATTCTGCTGGCTGCTGATGAATTCGGATGTGAACCTGCAACTGACTTCGAGGGCAATGGTTCTTCATGCATCGGCTGTGCCTGTTCTGAGCAAGGAGAAGATAGTCAAGCCTGATTCTGGCCAGGCTTCTTGTTTTTGGCATGGCATGTTTGGTAGGAGTGCTTGGCGTCTCCACACGACCATGACATACAAGAATGATCACCTTTGGAACACGAATCCTTGTTGGGGCACCCATGGCTCATGTTGAAATCAAAGCATTTCGGTTTGTTGTCACGGGTGCGCGGATTCAAACCGCGAAGAGGTGCAGGCATGGAGACAGAAGGCAGTTTGCCTTTGCCTTTGCCTTTACCTTTCGAAGTTTTGCCCTTGTATGGACCATCACGTTCTGAACGAGGTCGATCGGAGTTCTTACCATAAGACGAAGGTGTAGTAGCCTTCGAAGATGGGGCCACAGAAGGAGCTTCCGGGCGTGGAAGCAGGTGGAGAGAAAATTCTGGGCTGACCATGATTTCTTGGATGAGGACATCCACTGCCTGAGGCGAGATCTCAATGCCAGCTTTCTCCGCCAATTTGGTCCAAAAGAATTTATCGGCTTGAATGATCTGTTGGAGGCTGGCCGCAACATAACCAATTGGAGCTTTGACTGAAAGCTGAGCAAGAAGCAATTGGTGATACTTGTTGATCTGGGAGAAAGAGGTAACTTGAGCAAGATCCAAAGCTAGGGCTCGTCTAAGAAAGCAATTGGAGAGCTTCAAAGCATCTGAAGTTGAGGTATTTGGCAACGATGATTTCTTCGATGTAAGGCGACCCTGCTCAATGGTAAGGACTTCCTTATCCTTACTGGTGCTTTCCACGAGCTCTGTATCTCTCTTGGTGCATCGATGAGGTGGAATGAATTTGATAGACTTGGAATCAATCATCGCATATGCCAAATCAATAAGTTCAAATGATGGTTCAGTTTCGCCTTGGATGATCACACCAACTAAACGTTGCTTTTGTTCGACAATTCGTGCTTGTCGCTCAACCGGTGGAAGCTTCTTGGTGGTTGAGTCGGATCCTCCAGGCAAACCTGCTGATAGAACTTGGGATTGAATGGTTGTCATAAAGAGGGTCTGTGCCTCAAAGATCAACCTCTTCAGAAGGAACTCATCCGATCCCTCGAGAACGATGTTCTTGTCCGAAATGAATTGTTGGAAGTCTTGCGAGGAACATTCTCCTGGCGTAGTTCCAACAGCAAAGGCCATGGAGCTGAGAGAATCGATGCCATGTACTTGGAGGGAATTCACACATGCAGTAGAGAGTCCAATCTCTCTAGCTCTTGCAGAGAATTGGGCTTTGCTATCCAAAAGTGCCATGTTTGAAAGAAAAATTCGCTCAGAGAATCAAAAGTTCGAATGGGAGTCTTGAGAGGAAATTTGCAGAAAGGAAATGAAAAAGAGAAGGAAAGAAACTTGTAAAGATCAGGAGAGTACATCATGATCAAGCACATCTGCTTTTTCGATCAGCATTCGTCATATGAGCCAACTAATTTGCTGGCAAAACATTGAACACATGTTGGCAGAGGATGTGAAGGGAAATGGTCAAGACGTTCATACGTCTGTGAAAGTGCTCTGCCACAAATCAATCTTGTATGTTCAGCATTCACCAAAAGGTGCAAACGATGAGTTTGTTTGTGTTTGACAGGGAGAAATTTCTCCACATGCTGAAAACACTTATTCTGTAATGAAGACGGAAAATCAGGTACAATATCAACCTGGTCTTCGTCGTCAACGAATGAAGACGAAGAAGATGAAGATGATGACGATGACGAGTCATAGCCGCAGAGCTCTTCGGTGTCAGCAGGGACTTCATCTTGTGGTTCTGAAGGATCTGGTGCAACCGGATGAATTTCAGAATCAGAGTGCGGGAATTCAAACACGGATTCATCAAAGTCAACTTTGGTTGGCGCTTCATCTACTGGTGTTTCTGGGAAGTAACCTGAACGGGTGGAGTCTGGGAGGAAAATGCCGGTCTGGATCTCTACAAGTAGGAGTTTGAGTTGTCGTAGAGGTTCTGCAAGAAGATCACGACTGTAGGTTGCCAGAGTAACTTCACTTCTGTCCAGGTGATATCCCAATAATTTTCGAGTATGTGGGTCCAGACCTCTTTTGGCTGCAAAACTCAAACAGGTATGCTTCAAGGAATGTGAACGAACAAGATCATTCTGGAAAAGTTCTCGTAGTAACTTTGTAATCTGGGAAGAAGTGACAGGCTCATTGGATAATTGATCATCAGCTTTGACAGGAAGAAATGGTGAGGAAAGCTTGCCTGATATTGGTAACTTCAAATGACGACGAGCTTGAATGTAATGATGAATCCAGGGTTGTCCGGATATTGAGAAAGCAATAGCCGTAATTGGTAAAAAGTGCAACTTCTTGGCAAGCATGGCAGCAGTTTTGAAATGTTGAGATGGTAACTCGATGTATTGCGGTTCAAAAGAGTCTGGATCAAAGTCGATGGAATGTGCTCCTTGTATGTCCTTCCATCGCGATCGCGCATACAAGGCAATCAAAATGGATCCATAGAGAAGCTTCAAATACTGATCACAAGAGGCGCAGCACAGTGTTTCCAAATGAATAATTTGATCGACTGAGAGTGGTGGTGCATGCTTGATTTGTAAGGCAAGAGCCTTGTGGCCTGCACAGATACCTTTGATTCGTACTGAAGCCAATGAAATACCTTCATATTGGCATCCGAGAACGTGAATGGCAAAGTTCACTGATTGAAGGATCGACTGTAAACCAGATGGTTTAGCAGAATGTTGTAAATCACGAAGAAACTGCCAGAGGACATTTTCGGAAAATGGGATGAACTGTTTGTCATGCAAATCACACCAGGATTTGAAACGAAGAAGGTCCATGGATCGTTTAACGATGGTGCTTGTAGCCTTCATCGACAATGCAGCACTAAAGCTGTCATGTAAGTCCCATGGATCTGATGAAGACATGAACATAGTTGATCCTGAGGTGGAGGCCAACATAGATATAAACCTTGAGATTGCAAGATGACGAAGTCCATCAGAACGTCCTTGTTGAAGATCAGAATACCAAAGAAAGAGGACCAGAAAGATTGTGTAGGAGCATTCAAAGAAGGAGAAGATGAATTGATAGAGGAAATTGCCTCATTTGAGAAAGAAGGTAAATTGGAATTGAAATGTGAATTGATTGAAGAATTTGAGAAGAGATTTGAGGAAGAATTTGGAACGGAAGATGATTGAAGTGAAGATGAATCGAGAGGAATGGAACGACTAAGAATTGAGAGAGGAGAAGGGTGAGGATTGAAAATACGTCTCCAAATTCCTCGTTCCCAAGGCATTTGGAAGACAGGACGAAAGCCATGGCGTTCAACGGTGGCTCGACCTGTGCGAAATTCAATATGGAATGAGGAATCCATTTCGGAATTGAGCCTAGATGAATAAAAGAATTGGAGGTTATAAGAAATTGAGTTGAGAGAATTTTGCACAATTGTGCACAGACCAAGTGGTCGACGATCAAGAGGGCCACAATTGTGGTCCTGTCAAGCAAGATGAAAGTGATTAAAAGCAAGCATGATGCAGATTGGAAATTGACATCAATTGATGAAAGCCAATTGGAAGTCTTGTGAATTAATCACATGAAAAGGAAGGCTGATCAATGACTCCACGAAGATGTCGAAGAAGTCGAAGCCGAAGAAGATCGAAGAGGGAGGTCCTGCCAGGGATTAACGATCGACTGCGATGCAAAATGCGAATCAAGAAACAACAAGCAATGAACATGCAAAGTTAAAATAACATCACAACGTGAAACAGGGATCACAAAGAGACAGAGCAGCGATAAGCCCCTTCTTTTTCTCATTCCATTTCAGAGGAGCTGGTCTTCGACATGTCCTCCCCTTCGGCCAGAAGGCCATTCTGCCTCATCAGCCTTTCAGAGTTCCGGCAGATCTGGTTCAGCCTGCGAACTTTGATGCCCTGTTTCTCCAACTGATCCTCAACTTCATGGAGGGAGGCTGCAAAGGCTTTGAACTTTCTGCCCAAGATGTCGTGCTGGGCGTCACGTTGTTCAAGATATTCCAACCTGGCCATGACTGTTGCCAACTCCTTCGACTTCTTCTTGGAAGCAACGCGCTGTCTGAAGTTGGATGTCCTCTTCTTCGATGGCACCTTGTCGGCAGAACCACGAGGCTTCGCCTTTGGCTTGATCCGAGCCTGCATTGGTTGGAAGAGGAGCTGATGCACCTGCTGTTCCAAACGCTCCAAAGATGCATCCAGGACCGCGATGAGGATCTCAAGCTTTGCAAGGTGTCGAAGGAGGTCTCGAATGGACTGTGAAAGATTGTACAATTGAACGCGCACCCAGGTGAAGTTCTCGGCGATCTGATTGATACTGAACCTGAGGCGAAAATCCAATCCTTGGGAAAGCTCATAGAGCTTCTGGCAGCTTGTTCGTGCATTTCCGCCAGTTTGCAACCAGGATGGCATCTTGAAACTGCTCGTGGCCTCGCTGTAGATCTCTGACAAACTGGATGGCAGCGAAGGCAAGGTGAATGCCGCACACATGGTAGCGTACCACCCCCAAACATGGTTGCGTTTCTGCTCCAAAGTCTGGTTTCCAAGACGGGGCATCCCTGGAGGGTTCGGCGGCGTGCAAGGTGAGGGCACAGAAGATGACATCGCTTCCAAAGATCGAGAGGATGTTCTGAGCAAAGGTGATCAAGTCAGAGATGTAGTCCAGAGCAAAGTGCCGACAGTGCCAGAATTGACAATCAAAAGATTGCAGTTGTAAATTGCAGATGCACTGAAGTGACAATCGTCACAGGAAGAAAAACTCGAATTTGCAGATAAATCCAAATTGAAGTCCAGAAAAAGTCAAATTGAAATCCAGAGAATTGAAGGCAGAATTGAATGACCCAAATCGGGTGGCCCAAATGGCCCAAAATGGCAATATGAAGGTGCGCAAAAGAGCGAATGTGGGGGAGAATTGAGCCGTCAAGGCTGATGGAGAAAGTGATCAATCGATCGCTCAGATTTTCAATCTGAAATGCCAAAATGATTGCAATCAATTAATGTCAACTGAATGGCCAACTGGCAATGAAACGGTAATAGAGACAGAATTGACTCTGAGTTGCAACTGCAACACGGTCCTGACGGAGGTCGTCAAAGATCAAGAAGCCAAGGGCATGAACCTGTCAAGATTGTGTGAATGAGTTGAGGAGATCAATGCAATTGTAGAATGAAAATTGTGAATCAGTCACTTCAAGCGAAGATGATGCAAATTCACTGAATTGAGACAGCCACGTCGTTAAAACAAAGGTGCTGCAATTTGGGCCGTCAAGAAAATCAACAAATGGCAGCGGGACAGAAATTCCAGAATTGGATGTGTGAGAATATGACATGAAGAACATGGATTGTACGACACAATTGATACAAATGATTAGGGAAAGTGGCAAATTGCCGTGCCAAATCACTTTTTCATTGTTTAAAAAGCGTTAATCCTCGATTTCCCTGGTGTTTGTCAACTGACGAGATCAATCGATCGAAAGAGGGAAAGAGGGAGTCTCAGACAAGGAATCTCTCTGAATATGTAAGTCAATCGACGGACCAATTGGTCAATCAGAGATTTACTGTGAGAAGAATTCATCACTAATGGATGGTTGGACAGATGTCGAACGTTCGTCTGAGATAAGATAGATATTGGCGATCAAAGTCTCTTTGGATAAGCCGGAGTCTAAAGCACGTTGAACAGAGACAATGAAGAGATCCAGAGGAGTCGAAGTAGACGAGGACGATCCAATAGACGGGGAAATAGGATTGGTCATCGAAGTCGTAGGAGCAAAAGATGTGGAAGTTGAAGAAATATGAACAGGTCGGTCAACACGCGACAAAGGTTCCCCGAAGGCGTCATCACCATTGTCTCTCATGGCACCAAAGAGAAAAATTTTCACTGCAAATGTAAGAAATCAATGTTTGGTTCTTGAAATTTCTTGAGCCATGGCCACGGAAATAAAATAAGTCTTTTGGGGCAAACCAAACCTTTACTAAAGCATGGGTCTCCAGTTGAGACACTCATTGCATCATTTCCAAATCCAAAGATGTGAAAGCGCCATCATTGGGTTCCAGGGTGTGGTTGAGGTACTGGAGGAGGATGGAGATTCCTGTGGCGATCACGGTCAAATCAGATTGCATCGGAAAAAGGGAAACGAAGTGGTCCAAGTGACCAAAGTCCCAAATGGACAAACGGTTCGGGATCGTCCGGAGCCAAATGCTCACATATGTTGTCCATGGACAATGGAGGCTGACCAAATGTCAGCAAATTGCCATTGTGGTAAAAAAAAGGGGGAGGGAGGGCGGGTGAAAAGGTGGAGTAAACCACCAGCGGCCACAAGCTGTACTAAGTACCCATGTGCACCGCTGCCCTTCCCATTCCTTAATACCAAAACGGCCACACATTGACAAGATTAAGGTTTTCATCAAACCAGATATTTCATTCAAGGTGCATCATGTTATATTCCCCTTCAGGTTAAGGAACCCAACATGTCACATTAAGGTTGCACAAGGTTTGTGTTCCACATTCAGATTCTCATTCATTTTTTTTTTTAAGGTTTGGCGCTCCATGGCATTCCGCTGTTTTAACCCCAAAAGGAATTAGTGCCTTGCGCAAATAAACTTTTGGGGCAAACCAAACCTTTACTAAAGCAACCGAGGTGGCAAACCTCCATAGCAAGGCGATATATCATGTATACGTCATGCTAAAACCAATATAGGGGAATATAACGCGCAACATAAACCAAACATAAAAACGAGGTGACATCACAATACGAAACAGCACATGCAAATGCAATCTCAAAGTGGACATCACGTTCACTCTCCTTTTTGTCACGTGGGGCAAGACATTCGAAATCCATCAAGTGATGCCCAAAATTGGCATTCAAGTTTCCAAACGATCTCATTCACAAAAATCGTTTTCAGTTTCCAAATGGGTCTCCAGTTGAGACACTCATTGCATCATTTCCAAATCCAAAGATGTGAAAGCGCCACATCCCCACTTAAACAAAACTTTCACATCTGCCCACCCCAAAAACACTCAAGGCGCACGCCAACTTTTCGCTTCAGTCACAAGTCTTGGAGCGCAACATCCAAGAGTGGGCACATGCATTGGTCGCGCACAGCTCCAAGTGCTTCGACAAAGGTAACGTCACCCCTTGAAGGTCCGTCCCCAGGGTTGGAAAGCACTAGGCACTCTAGATATCCACATCCATGATCTGCTTTCTTTTTCTGCTTTTTCGATTCTCAGCAAAAGGTTCCTAAAGTGCACATTTAAGGACGACCCCTTCACAAGGGCCTCTTTTGCCGACTCATTATCCACAAATGCTATTGCCTTCCTACCACTCAAGTGATCCTTCCAGACATGTCTCGCGACGACAACGCCATACAACTCAACCATGGCAATGACATGCTTGGAAGTGGTCCTCCAAGCTTCGATCAAACGGCTGGGAACATGGCATGCAAAGTATCGGAAGACGCCATCTACACGCAAGAGACCACCAATCGTGTTGACATCTGATTCACTGGCTCCATCTGTAAAGACGAGGACAGGAGAGGTCTCAAAGGCACAGGGCAACTCACGGGGCTTACCGTGCTCAAGTCGGTCTAACATGAGTCTCAAAGACGCCAAGGCTTCTGCAGTCAGTTCAACTAACTTGGAATCACTACGGACGTGGTTTCTAAGTTCGGTCATAGCCAGGCGGCCATCCCTGCCCATGACAAACGAATCGACGTATTGCAATCTTCCAAGAAGTTTACTACATTCGCGGGCCGTCAAGGACCCTTTGTCGATGACTTCATTGATCAAGGTCCTTACTTCTTGCAACCTACCAACCTTGTTACCGACCAAGACTTTGTCCTCCAGGACTTTCCCGAAGTCAACCTCAACCCCAAGCACAGTCGCCTGGTTTGAAAACTGTTGCAACTTGTGGCTAGCGAACTCAAACCCAAGAAGGTCCAGCAGCAGCGTCATGGTCTTCATAGTCGACTCTGACAAGACAGCTGGGGAAACAACTGGAAAATCATCGAAGTAACTGCTCCATGGGATATGGAGCAAGTACCCCACATGTTGCAAAAGTCTGGAGCACCGGTTAAAATGCACTACCGAGGCGGTCGCCCCAAAGGGTAGAACTCTACCCTCAAAGCACTGCACAGACCCATCGTCTGGATTCTTTAAGGTCACTACTGAGTATCTACGGCAGTCTGGCTTGATGGCAAATTGTTTGTATGCATTGGACAGGTCTAACACGCTGATCAAAGGCTGCCCTGACCGTTTGTCAGTGTATGCACTGTGCAGCGGCCCTTCAAGTAGCTCACCTGATTTCAGCTTGAAACAAACATGCCCACTGGACAAGGCGCGGGACATAGCTGCCCCTGTCCAAACCACCTGATCAAGAGTGCGCAAATCCAACTTATCGGAGTAACCGAAAGCCCCATTAACTCGATTTTCCGCGTAATCGTCAATAGGCCTAAGCTTTAATTTATCACCTGAACTCTGCCACACGCCGAATCGTCGAACGGGGATCCATGGCTTATCAAAGCGTTGCGAAACATCATTGGCTGGAATGGGACCAACTAACCAGTGCAAGTTAGTGGCTTCTTCACACGTCAGTTCCCACAATCGCTTTGAATCCTCATCCACATTGGATGCCCTGGTTTTTCCCAGCAGAGCTGGTCTCAAGAACTTGGCTGCATCGTCGAGAGACTCCGGTGAAAAGGAAAAAGGTCTTGGCTCGAGGTTAAATACCCCAGAGGGTTCTTGCAATCCAACGATGTTGAAACCTTCAACCATCTCTTCAAAGAGGGAGGTATCCGGCCACCCCATTTCAAAAGCTATCTTTTTCAAAAGGCAAATTCTTTTGGGTCGTAAGATGGCTTCCACCCCTTTTTCCATGCTGAGCTTCAGTGCTCGTTCATCTTCTTCTAGTTCTTTGGCCCATCCTATCCACTTGTTTAGAGTAGCTGTCCTACGTCTGGCAATTTCTGCAGGCCCCAATGTCAGGACTTCGAAAATGACCCTTAGCATCTCGTCCGGAACTGCATGGTACAGGTCAAATGGATGCTGGAGTTGCATTGCATCATCTAGCCATTGCTTGGGGCTTCTATAAATGCCAAAACGCATTTTATATGTTGGGATGCTGTCGTCCTTATTATCCCCACTTATACATTCACTAGACAGCAACTTGGCATGGGCTGGGATATTGTGCCAGGGCTGGCTCAGGCACATCTTATGGTCTAATGGGGGTCGGTCATGGGTCTCCAAGGTTTGAAACGCTACAAACTCGGATACTAGTGGTGGCATTCGCTTTCCACGGGGCTGTTGTGCAAGTGCTACGGATCCGGCTGCATTCACCCGCCTCCTCGGCTGTAGCATAAATCAGTTTACCATGGGCATCCCTTTTGCGGCCATAGGGTTCATGTTCATGGTTCCCTGGGCAGGACGCTTGCAAACGGCACATGTCCGGCAAGCTGCTCAGAAATGATTTCTTTGTTGGTCTGGTCGACCCCCATGCGCAGGCTGTGAAGTTATAAAATGCTCCTAATGCAATCAGCGGCTGTAACCAGTCAGTCAACCACAAGAGACTACGGGCAGGATTCTCAATGGACCAATGGATTTGGTGCTGGCTGCAAAGGATTAAAAACTTCGACATGCGGGAATAAATGCGGTTGGCTGCATCTACCCTTTTGTTTTCCTCTTCAGTTAGGTCAGGAATGCCATGTGGGTATTGTTCCGACCGCAAAGGCCGCGGCTGTGATGTTGACGGTCCAAGGTTTATTTCCCTGGCCCTGCTGCACGTGCCACATGGTGGGGCAACGTGGACAAAGCAAACTGGATAATGTCTTACAACATACTCAAGAAACTCCCATGATGAGTCTTCAGTCAAATCAAGGGTGCAAATATGCGCGAGTGGGTGGAAACGGTTGTGCGAGTGATCCACCGCCAAGATGTCAAATCCCACTTCGTGGAAGCATCTACTAAGCATGGCTGTACCCGCACACAACTCAATAATTAGAGGCTTGGCCTGACATTTGGTCTCGTGCAACTGTGGTCCTGGTGGTTGATCTCCTTGGGGAGGAAGTCCAGGTCCTTCTGAATTCAATACACTGTCGTTGTCCACCTGTTGTTCCGAAAGTCAGGGTTTCGCCTTTCTCGCGGGACACGACTGGTATGTATGATCCTGCTTGAAACATCCTTTGTAGCAACAAATGTGTAATCCCTTGCGGCACCTTCCACGCTCAACTGGTAAGTGGCACTTGTTCAGATTATGGTCAAAACAAATTGCATTGCCGCTTCTTGTCCCTGGCACACCACCTTCCAAGCCCTGCGGCATCTTGATGGTTATCGACCCTTGCATCTTCCCTGACTTGCCTTTGCCTTTGGTGGGTCTATTATATGGACCAGGCCTCTGCGGTGCAGCTGTCGTTGAACTCGATGTAGATGGCTGGCTGGGTTGTCCTTTCGATGCTGGCATGGGCTGTAACAGGTGCAAAACATCAGGATGATTCATGGCCTTCTCAAAAGAGTTGTCCACTGGTCGTCCCAAAACAGTGAGTTGGATTCCTCCTCTGGTCAATTCAGCCAATTTCAAGAACAGCTTACGGTCTGCCTGGATGACCTGTTGCAGGGAGATACGATGATAGCCTTCTGGAGGTTGCTCGAGGCGACAATCAAGTATTTTCTCTATCCATGAATCGTGGAGTTTGTATTCCAAGATGTTGCATTGGTCCAAGGCAAGTCCTCTACGCATCATGCATAACCTGAGCAACATGTCATTTGAAAAATCTGCTTCGATTTTGGCCTCCTTGTCCTTGACCTTGACAACACCTGCACCATCGATTGTTACGTGCCTGTCTTCGCGTTGAGTTGCATTCAGAATCTCCTGTTCCTTGCTGGTGCACTTGGTCAACTCTATGTAGTGCAGTCGGTTTTCATCATACATGTTTTGGCACCTATCAACGAGCCTGTCCGAGGGTTCAAGCTTCCCTGCAATGTTGAGGCCTGACAATTTCTTCTGCTGTTTTTCCAACCTATCAGCTCTCTCAGGTTGTGCCAACTTACGCACTGGAGCATCTTCGACACGCTCTGCTGATGACTTCAACTCAGATGCTGTGAGGGCATAACACTCATGAAAAAGGCGTCGAAGAGCTGCTAACTCACCTACTGTTGGAGTCCTCCCAATTGAAGATTCAATGGCTGAAGTGAAAGGAGTCTCATCTGACATACCCGGCACATAGATGAAAAGGCAAACTTAGCAATCGTATTGATTCCACTTGTTGTCAGACTGTTCACCAGACCTTCAGCCATACCGA
Source organism: Cladocopium goreaui (assembly GCA_947184155.2). Classification (NCBI taxonomy): domain Eukaryota; class Dinophyceae; order Suessiales; family Symbiodiniaceae; genus Cladocopium; species Cladocopium goreaui. The sequence goes on from CAMXCT020001102.1 coordinate 152,153, forward strand.
GTGCAAGGCATCTTGACCTGAAGTTCGGCTCGCTATCTGTCAGAGCCATCGCACGAGTTGGATCTGAGGCTACAAAAGGAAACTCAAGTTGCTGAATTTGGATTCCACAAGTATGTTTTCCAGGGGTTGCTACACAACTTCACACGCTAAGTAAGAAACATTATGCAGATTCAACTTTGTCAAATAACATTGCATGATGTAGACCAAAAACATGTTTGCAACCCAATTGGTCGCCTGGAGCAACAAGCGGCACAGCACCGCAGCATGGTCTCATGACCCATGATCCCAAGTGGATCAGTGCACTCACAAGGTGACTAATCTAGTCATCAAACATGTCACTGCAAAGCCCAAATGGATTTGCACATAACGATGTGAGTTTCAAGATGTTTCGAATGCGTCTGTTTCACAAACAAGGACATCTTCAAAACAAAAATAAGTGAATACCATTTGTTTCACTTGGACAAGGTCTCTCATCATGCTTCGCAAATTATTTTTGGCAATCACTGAGGTTTGAAACAGGTGCGGCACTGCGGAGAGAAGAAACGCGGTCTTCGTTCTACCTTGATGTAGCTGGCAGAAATGTCTCTTCCACACCTGAAATGCATCTCACTCTCATCGGCACAAATATGGTAGTACCTGGTGTTCCTGTTTTGAAACAAAGCTGCATCATCGCCAAGTCCAAGGCCTTCCAAGGTTGAATGCTCGCTCCATTCACCAACGACCTCATCAATGGCCTTTTCAGCGGCTGCATGTTGTTCTTCACTAGGCTCCTCATCTTCGGAGTCTTCGGAATCTGACGCATCATCGCAATCTTCATTATCATGTTGGGACTCCTGATCCACTGGCGCTGAACCCGTTGCAACATTGAGGAAATACCCAGATCTCGTGCTATCTGGGCTAAACTCGAGCGCCCTGATCATCTTGAGCACCCGGTCCAGTTCCCTGAGAGGGCCTGAAACTGCATCTCTGCTGTAAACAAGGCAAGTCTTTGTTGTTGGGTCAACATGGTACCCAAGGAGCCGACGGCAAGACAGGTCCACTCCAGCTTTTGCCATCCAACTCAAGCACGTGGCCTTGCAACTGTGTGTTCCAATGTTCTGGACTTCAGTCTGGGAAAACCGCAAGGCCATCAGGATTTTTCGAAGCCAATCGCCACCTGCTGCAGCTGACATCGGAGTTTTCAGCCATCCGTTGGCTGCAGGTTGTGGCAAGAGCGGCATTTCCGTCCCTTTCGGAACTGAGCACAGCAACCTTGCCTTCTGCCAGGACCTGAACCAATTTCGTCCACTAGTACCTATCAATGGCGCTGCCATTGGGAGCAGCATGGTCTTCCGCTCAGTTGTATAGGCACTCTTACTGCGGGTGACCTTGGATTCAATGTAACCAGCAACCATGCCATCCACGCTGATCTCATCAGCAACAATGTCAGTCATGTGTAGCATATCACTGAACCTGGCTCTCATCAAGACGCAAAGCAGAAAACACCCGGCCGCGTAGACATCACGTGGTGGTCCCAGCATATCTGCAACATAGATTTCAAGGGCCTTCACTTGATCAACTGTCAGCGGAGGTCTTTGGCACAACTTCCTTTTTGTGAGGTAACTCTCACGGGCACAACCCTGTACCCTCTGGCTGCTTGTGACTTCGTCTGATCCAGTCAACCCCAAAATAAAATTGCAAAATGTCATGGACACCAAGAAGGACCTCAAGAATGTTGGAGCTGCCTCAAAACCAATAGCCTTCATGAACTCGTACACGTGATGTTCCCTGACAGGAAATGGGATCACTCCATGAGCATGGCACCACTGAATAAACCTCAAAATTGGCCCTGCACGGTTATGGAGGGTTCCAGTCGCCTTTCCAGAAAAGACATGTTTCAGACCAGCAGCAATCGATGTCCCCAAAGGCGCATCCTTGTCCCACTTGCGGCCCAAATCGAAAGCGGCAGGGAAAATCAAAATAATCTTGACCCATTTGGTAATTGCTGCAACCCTCTGAGTGTTCAACTGCTGAGCCCAAGTTAAGTCAGTGGCATTGCGTTTTTGTCTGAATCTCACCAAACCTGAAACTGGCTGTGCATCATCCACGTGTTCCTCTGAGATTGGAGTATCAACCAGAATCAAACCTGAAGGAGGTGTTGTACCACGGATAACTCGAACCTGTGACAGAGCTGGATTTGTCTCCCAAATGGGCCTGTAAATAGATGACCACACTCTCATCCGACAGTAATCAACATGTGTTTCAAACGCACTGTCAAAAGAAGAATTCATCTGTCAATCAACACCCCACTTCCAAACAGTAGCCAGATGAAGCACGATAACCAACCAATCAAAAAGAAGAAAATGTAAAGCCCAATTGACTTGCAAGCAGTGAATCCATGCACCGCGGGCGCCACGCGGGGACCCAGGGCCGCGCGTCCCCTGCAAATGGGAGAGGGCACAACCATGAAAAGGTGGAGTAAACCACCAGCGGCCACAAGCTGTACTAAGTACCCATGTGCACCGCTGCCCTTCCCATTCCTTGATACCAAAACGGCCACACATTGACAAGATTAAGGTTTTCATCAAACCAGATATTTCATTCAAGGTGCATCATGTTATATTCCCCTTCAGGTTAAGGAACCCAACATGTCACATTAAGGTTGCACAAGGTTTGTGTTCCACATTCAGATTCTCATTCATTTTTTTTTTTAAGGTTTGGCGCTCCATGGCATTCCGCTGTTTTAACCCCAAAAGGAATTAGTGCCTTGCACAAATAAACAAGGGAATTTCCGATCTCACAGATTTAAAATAAAGATATGTCTAACGATGTTAGAAATAGTTCTGAAAAGCAGAGCAGGGCAGAGGCAGAGAGAAGAGAAAGATTAGAAGAGAGAAGAGTAGAAGAGAAAGAGTCAGAAGAAAGAAGATGCAGATGCGCGAAAAGGTAGGAAAGTCGCGAAACACTGTGTTTTTCACTGATTTGTGGCTCCGGAGGGTCGAAAAGTAGGCTCGCTAAAGCGGCGGGTGCGGAGCCAGCTGGCCAGATGAGAGATGAAAAATTGCACGCCATTGTGGGCGAAGCACATTTCGAAGTCAAAGTGTACAAAACACACCATTGTCGGACCATTTTTGGAAGTTGAGATGTCGAAAAAGTGCACGCCGTTGTGGCGCGAAGCACATTTCCAAGTGAAAATGTGCAAAACGCACCAGGTGCGGACCACTTTTGTCGAAAAAGTGCACGCCGTTGTGGCGCGAAGCACATTTGGAAGTCAAAATGTTAAAAACACCAGGGGTTCGGACCACTTTTGGAGGTTCGGATGTCGAAAAAGTGCATGCCGTTGTGGCGCGAAGCACATTTCGAAGTCAAAATGTTAAAAACACCAGGGATTCGGACCACTTTTGGAGGTTCAGATGTCGCTTCACTTCACTACACTACACTCCACTACACTGCACTGCACTACACTACACCACATTACACTACAATACAACTACAACTACACAACTACACTCCACTACACTCCACTACACTCCACTACACTAAATCACACTACACTACACTACATTACACTACACTCCACTACACTACATTACACTACACTGCACTACACTACCTTCCACTACACTTCACTACATTACACTACACTACACTCCACTACACTACAACTACAACTACGAATACACAACTACACTCCACTACACCCCACTACACTAAATTACACTACACTACACTACATTACACTACACTACCTTCCACTACACTTCACTACATTACACTACACTACACTCCACTACACTACAACTACAACTACGAATACACAACTGCACTCCACTACACTCCACTACACTAAATTACACTACACTACACTACATTACACTATACTACACTACACTACATTCCACTACACTCCACTACACTACATTTCACTACACTACATTACACTGAATGACACTGCACCACAGATAGACAGGTCAACAGATAGACAGATAGATAGATGGATAGATGGATGGATAGACAGGTGGACAGCTAGACACGTAGACAGATGAAAGAGAGGAGAGAGAGATAGATTAGATAGATCGATAGATAGGTAGAGAGATAAATAGAAAGATAAGATAGATAAGATTAGATAGAAAGGACTAGATAGATAAGATACGATACGATAAGATAAGATAAGATAGATAGATTGATTGATTGATTGATACATTGATACATTGATAGATTGATAGATTGATTAGGTAGACAGATAGGTTGGTAGATTGATTAGATAGATAGATAGGATTAGATAGATAGATAGGATTAGATAGATAGATAGGTAGATAGATAGGTAGATAGATAAGATTAGATTAGATTAGATAAGATTAGATAAGATTAGATTAGGTAGATAGATCGATAAGATTAGATAGATAAGATTAGATAGATAAGATTAGATAGATAAGATTAGATAGGTAAGATTAGGTAGATAAGATTAGATAGATAAGATTAGATAGATGAGATTAGATAGATAAGATTAGATAGATAAGATAAGATAAGATTAGATTAGATTATATTAGATTAGATTAGATAGATAGATAGATAGACAGATAGACAGATAGACAGATAGACAGATAGACAGATAGACAGATAGACAGATAGATAGATAGATACATAGAAGATAGGTTGGTAGGTGGGTAGATAGTCAGAGAAAGAGAGAGAAGGAGAGGAGACCTCAAGCACCTTTCGGTCCATCAGTGGATTCGCTCTGCCATCCCTGATTCACAACAACCAATCTCTCCTATTATAGGTTTCCTATTTTTGGAACTTCCGCCACCGCCTTGCGTGGTACTACTGGTATAGGTTTTTGCCTAATATCACTATGTTCACTCCTCAGGACTCATGATTAGTCCGGGTTCTACTATTTCTTGGAGTTGTGTACTGTGAATTTTCTGTGTGAGAACTGCGCTACGGCTACTGTCCAGCCTTTGTCTCTGGAGCAGTCACCGGTTTCATTGGCGCTAGCCACGCTCTGAATTCTTCTAGGCCGTCTCCAGATCCATGCGCAAGGCCGTAGTGCATCTCTGTCCAAAGATCTGGATCTTTATGGTTTCAGCGACATTGGCAAACCCACATAACACAAGCGCGGCGTAACGCGTGCTATCGAGTACCGTACATACCAGTAGTACCGCACAAGGCGGTGGCGGAAGTTTCAGAATAGGAAACCTATAGGAGACGTTGGTTGTTGTGAATCACGGATGGCAGAGCGAATCCACTGATTGACCGAAAGGTGGTTGGAGTTGTGTTTGCTGGAGTGGTTGCAATGGTGGCAGTGGTCACCTCACCCACAACTGCTGGATGTAGTGTGATGTGCTGCAACTGTAGTTGTAGTTGTAGCGTAGTGGAGTTGTAGCTGTGGTGTAATGTAATTAGTGTAGTGTAGTTGCAGTCATATAGTTGTAGCTGTAGTTGTTTTGTCGTTGTCGTTGTTGTGTAGTTGTAGTTGTAGTTGTAGTTGTAGTTGTAGTTGTTGTAGTAGTAGTAGTAGTTGTTGTTGTTGTTGTAGTTGTAGCTGTAGTTGTTGTGTAGTTGTAGTTGTTGTGCAGTGTAGTGTAGTTGTAGTTGTAGTTGTTGTTGTTGTAGATGTTGTTGTTGTTGTTGTTGCTGTTGTTGTTGTTGTAGCTGTAGTTGTTGTAGCTGTAGTTCTAGTTGTAGTTGTTGTAGTTGTTGTTGTTGTTGTTGCTGTTGTTGTTGTTGTAGTTGTAGTTGTGGTTGTTGTAGTTGTAGCTGTAGTTGTTCGAGTTGTAGTCCTAGTTGTAGTTGTAGTTGTTGTGTAGTTGTTGTTGTTGTTGTTGTTGTTGTTGCTGCTGTTGCTGTTGTTGCTGTTGCTGTTGTCGTTGTCGTCGAAGTTAGGGTAGTTAAGTTAGTGAAGTTAGTTAAGTTAGTCAAGTTAATTAAGTTAATCAGTGTCTACTTTTTCGACATCTTAACGTCAAAAAAGGCTCAAAACCCTCAGTTTTTTTCACTTTTGACTTCGAAATGTGCTTCGCGCCACAACGGCGTGCACTTTTTTGACATCTCAACTTCCAAAAGTGGTCCGAGACCGCCAGGTTTTAGCACTTTTGACTTCAAAATGTGCTTCGCGCCACAACGGCATGCACTTTTTCGACATCCGAACCTCCAAAAGTGGTCCGAACCCCTGGTGTTTTTAACATTTTGACTTCCAAATGTGCTTCGCGCCACAACGGCGTGCACTTTTTCGACATCGCAACTTCCAAAAGTGGTCCGACGCTGAGGTGTTTTGTACATTTTGACTTGGAAATGTGCTTCGCGCCACAACAGCGTGCACTTTTTTGACATCTCAACTTCCAAAAGTGGTCCGACGCTGAGGTGTTTTGTACCTTTTCACTTCGAAATGTGCTTCGCGCCACAACGGCGTGCAATTTTTCATCTCTCATCTGGCCAGCTGGCTCCGCACCCGCCGCTTTAGCGAGCCTACTTTTCGCCCCTCCGGAGCCACAAATCATTGGAAAAACACAGTGTTTCGCGACTTTCCTACCTTTTCGCGCATCTGCATCTTCTTTCTTCTGACTCTTTCTCTTCTACTCTTCTCTCTTCTAATCTTTCTCTTCTCTCTGCCTCTGCCCTGCTCTGCTTTTCATCTCTCCATATTGTCGGAAGTTTGACTTCTAAACTTCCTTCGATCATATACATGTACGTGAGGGGAACATGGAAAAACATCATGCATCAGCAATTCAAATATTTTATGTTGCTGATTTTGAAAAACACCAAACTGACATGTCAACGGCTGGAAGTTGAAAAATGGCACTTGTTTTCTGCGACTGCGATCAAAGGGGAGTTCGATCTCAAATGGTGATGCTGCATAGCATCGCATTGGTCATTGCATTTTGACATTTGAAATTGTACGCATTGCATTGTTTCTTCTTTGACACACAGCCTGCTTGACTGTTGCATTCTCCCCTTGATGAGTTGGGCGGGATCAAAAACACATCATTGCATTGGGAATGAACAAGTCCATGAAACAAACATCGATGCATTGAAACGACATCACAGCATGTGAAGTGAAGTGACCGGCATGTATATACATATAATATATACATAGGCCAAATATATATATATATTTATACTTATCTGAGCGCTCAGAAACCGGCTGGACAAATTAGACAACGAAACCCTCATGCACGCCTAATATATATATATATATATATCATATGAACCCAAATATAATATGCATACATCAGCATATAACATACCTATCTCCTACGCAGCGTCGAAAAAACATTCGCCAAACTTCGTTTCTCCTTGCCAAAAACTTCAAACTGAAAACGCGTGCAATCGCGATCTGAAAAATTCAAACTCTCGGAACAAACTGCCACACACTCCTTTTTCCACAGCAAAGCGGGGGCATGCAAGAGGATCCCGTTTTTGAACAACGGGAGGGTTAGGCTGATCACTACTCTCGCAATGCGTCTGTAGTGAAGTGTAAAGAGGAAGAGACAACCCTTGCACTAGGCATCCATTGTTTCAGAAAGAGAAAAGGAGGGAAGAAACGCAGTTTCAGGGTGGGTAACTCTCGCCGAAAACGCAAGACGGAACCCACACCACCCACCCTTTCTTGAGGCGAGCGCGAAAGCATATATTCTGAATGTTTCCGCAAAGTTTTCAAATTGTTTTGTTTCACGAGATTTTCCCAGAACAAAACAAACATGGAAAAACGTCCACCAACCTGTGTACCTTACTTGTACCTCAGCGTTTTTCATTGGACAAATTAAAAAACTCAAAGCATGCATGCATGGTGAAAAACATTTTTGTCAACAAACAGGATTTCGTTTTCGTCCAGTGTCTTCTGTCTCAGCCTAATTTTTGTCAGCACAAAAATTTTTCTGTTTGGTTCATATCAAGGGATCATCACTGCTTTGCATTGAGTAACCCCTTATTTGAACCCTCAGAAACCAGCTGGACAAATTAGACCACGAAACCCTCGTGTACGCCTAATATAAATATCATATAAGTCCATATATAATTTGCATACATCAGTATATAACATACCTATCTCATACGCAGCGTCGAAAAAACATTCGCCAAACTTCGTTTCTCGTTGCCAAAAACTTCAAACTGAAAACGTGTGCAATCGCGATCTGAAAAATTCAAACTCACGGAAAAAACTGCCACACACTCCTTTTTTTTCACAGCAAAGCCGGGGAATGCACGAGGCACGAGGATCCCGTATTTGAACCCCCATTCATCTGATCCCGCATCTTCCAGCTGTGCTTCAACAAGCTGCCAATCTATGGCATCCCTAGCGACGCCTAAGGCGTCAAGTTCCAAGGTTTCCAACGGCTGGGTTTGTCAGCCAGTTTGCTGCTTGCAGGTACCCTTGCAAACCAAATCTTTATTTGGTATCCCATCTCTTTCAAAACAAAGTCTTGTATTATCTGTCGACCACTTTCAGTGCTGGTTGCACCGTTAGTCAGTGCCCCTCTCGCTGTTTCATTGTCTATGTAGACAACACACTGGCTGTGCTGTGAGAAGGGTCCCCCATTTGGTGAGCGCGCACCAAACAGGCAGCAGTTCCAGCTCAGATATCGGGTGAGCTGACTCCTTCAGGAACCTCTGCATTAACTGCGAGGGCACTCTCTCAGAGAAGTACTTACACAGCTTTCCTTCGGGACTGACCACATGGCACCCATGGTCCCGTCTTGTCAACATCGCCTTCGCAGGCGCAAGTTTGTAGATTGTAGCCTTGTCGGTGGCGCTGGCAAAACTCTGTCCCTCAGAAATTTTATTGCTTTAAGCTGCGGGCCTTTCCAACTCACTTCGCACCCTTCCGCTGGATGCCAGGCTGCTAATAGTCCGCAAAGCTTGCTGAACTATTCTGCCTCCTGCAAAGCTCTCAAACCACTGCAATCGGCCCCGTAGCTTCTCTGCATCTTTTGGTGTCATGACACCTGACTCAAGGAAACCATCTAGAGCGGCCGTCAGTTCTGCGACACGACTTTCCGTATGCCCAAGGAGCACAACGCCCTTCTCGTCAACAGGTTTCAAATTAAATTGCACACCCAGGGTTTTGACCTTTGTACCCCAGTCCACTGCCTTTTTTCCATCACGTGCAAACTGAATCCCTAGAAGGCTAAACAAACTCTCTGCTGCTATTGCTGCACTGTTGGAAGACAAACGCTTTGACAAAAGAGTGAAGTCATCGAAAAAACTTGTCCAGCATAAACGAAGTCCACGCACCCCCAAGAACCATACAGCTCCTGAAATCCTCAAGAATGCGCTCACTGAACCAATTGCACCAAAAGGTAAGGCGTTTATGCCCAGAAAGTTCACAGTTTTTTCCTTCGGGTTCCAAACTGCCAGGCGCAGCAAGTCCCTGTCACCAGAACAGACCCCATAGTGCTTATATGCGTTCTTCAAATCATAAGTCTTTCCAACTACCTCCTCCATTGATTCGGTCGGCAAGTGTGTGAGGCACCACGCGATGTACGCTGCCATCTCGTCCACCGCGTGCACCCTCAACCTTTCGCTGGAACCGCAAGTACCATTGAAACCACCTATTGTGCAGTCATCAATCAATCTGACCTTCTCCCCGTGCTGAAGCCCGAATCGTTTTGCTAGCAACTTCGCTTCGACGTCGCAATCGTTGTCAAACCAGGTCCAGCCCCTTTCTACTTCCTTTTCAGTTTGGCGCCAAACTTCACTGCTCGAAGAGTCTTCACTAGGCGAAGCAACTCGCGTGCAAATCCCATGGTTTACCCCCTTTGCCAGTTTCTTTGCAGTCTCCAAGTTGTGGGCCGGCCTCTTGAACGCCGGAGGGAAGACCCCAGATTTTGGCAGCCACCCAGTCAACTGAAAGCCCTTGCAAATGTCCTGTACCAACGCATTGTCCGGGTAACCAAGGTCGTTCAGCATCTCCTGGAACACAAGCAATCTTTTGCCCTGAAGCACTTGTTGCAGATGTGGTTCCAAAGATTGGTGCAATTGTTTCTCATCCTGCTCCAACTCCTTGCACCTGTTCGTCCAATGCATCAAAAAGGCCGCTCTTCCTTTCACCAATGCGCGCAAGTCTCCCGAGAAATTTTCTTGCAACATTTGGGTTACCTCATCATTCAAATGTATAGCCAGTGGCCGTGGGTGCCCCACTCCAATTGCCCTCGCCAGAAAGTCCCAAGGATCTCTCGGGACGCCCACCGTGCAAAGTTCTGCAGGCAAAGCGGCAGGCGCACCTGCTTTGCCTAGCATTGGAGATTCACGATCCAGTTTGTACTCTTTCTCGCCAGAAATCCAGTAAAAAAAACATTCATGCCATCTTGTTCATCGACCCGTACTGTCCCGGTCCCCCCATTGAAAGCGTCGCTGAACAATACGCGCACCCTTTGGCTGAGATTGAAACAGTGTTGACCCTTCAGGATCGCAGTTCACTGCATTCAAAAAGTATATATAATCTCGAAATTCGCTGACCAGCGGCTTGAGCTTCTTTCCCTTCGGCAACATGTCCAAAATCCAGCGGTGAGAAGTTGTAATTGGGTCTGCAGCGTACCAGGATTTTGCGCTCCCTGTTGGATGGCATACTTGAGCAGAATCGCCATAATCCTCTTGCAAAGAAGTATAGGGATGCTGCTTCTGCCGCCGTAGGGAACTGTAAGCTTTTCCCCACTGGCTGGGGGTTCCACTTCGCATGACTATGGCTCCCATCACAAAACACACGCAACTCCTCAAAGGTTTTGTCTGTTGCCCACCATTTGGTCAGTTTGTTGCGGGCTCCACCGTGCATGCAATTGTGAAAGGACACACTGTGTCCAGCTGCAGACATAACTTCTTCCATGGCCGGAAAAAACAAGAATAAAGAGTTTTCTGTGAACTGAACACAAAATATCTAGGCTGCTACAAACTTCAATAAACTTTGCTGGGGCAGTGTAAACAATGTTATATAGCTGTCTCTGTGCGCACCGTGTCCAAACCAGACAAACCATCAATCCCCATCGGCTGTTTTTGTGACCTGAGAGGACCTGGAATCTTGTTGCCCTGTTTTGCAGGTGAAATCAATTTTTTCTCCCTTGCTCTTGAAGCTGTACCACATGCGGGTGCCAAGTGCACTGATAAGATCCGGTCCTTCTCCGTGTGAAGGATATCAATGATGGCTTGTAGAGCTTCCGGATCAGTCAAGTCATATTGCGCAGTGAAAATCTGAGTGCCCGTGACAATCGGCAAGGCTGGGAAACCGTGTCTTTTGCCATCTCTGAAAGACGCGCTGTACCAGCAAAAAAATCCACAAAAAGCAAATCACCAATGACCTTCCCTGTAAATTTTCCAACTGCTCTGGACAGTGTTGTGAACCTCAATCAAAGCTTTTTGAGCGACTGCATGAAACACCTGCGGTTTTTGCCGATCTTTTGAGTTCGAACGACACGTCACCAAACTGTAGTTCCCCACCTGCCAGGTGAGGGTTGTTGGATATCAGAGCTGTTGTCCTTCGCCTCCTCCTCCTTCTCCTCCTCCTCCGCCTCCTCCTCCAGTTTCTTCTCGACCATGTCTGCATCAACTTCCACCTATCGAGACAGTCGCTCCGTCCATGTCGCCCGAGAAAGCTCGGTGTCCGTGAATCAATTGGAAAGCATATAAAACCCTGAAAATACTTGTAGACGCACTGAACCGACGCAGTCTGTTGATAGCCCCTTGAAGCACGGTAACTTCTGCGAGGGAACCTGCATTGGATTGACCCCATAAACTATTCGAATAGAATCGACAGGCGAGCATTGGGGGGTGAAATTGACATTCACAACTCAAATCTGGAAAAAAGGGGAGGAGGGGGGATACCTGAATGTCGTTGATCTGAAGACTGTCTAATGCGCTCACTAGGGCCAGATGCCACTGGACGCAAGTCTGACCTTCCCAGCTCAGTGCGCACCGCTGAATCTCAACCTGGGACCTTCCCAGCTCAGTGCGCACCGCTGGACCTCAACGGCCAGATAGAATGCCAGAAGATATGCCAGATAGTCTGCAGATGGTCTGCAGATGAGGCTGGACAAGCCGCAACAAGCGTGGACTTACTGTCCATCATAGGCAGGCGACGACCGGAGGCGTTCAAAGGTCAAAGCAGCTTTGGCTTCCAATTTGTCAGTAAGTTGTCGCAGATGCGGAGGAGGACCCTGCGCAGAAGCTCTTCTCCTTGGTCCGTAAATCCCAACAAGATCAGATTCTCCAATTTCCTGCCACGTGTCAGCATGACGTAAATGGCGAGCCACCAGTCAGAATCCTCCAGCCCGCCCGCAGGTCAAAACCTGTGCAAGCTGTTACTTGCCAATACTAACATAAACATGATGCATGGCTGCTCAAACACATTATTAGTTCCACGAGACAACTTGCTTTGGCTTGAGCTTGCTTGACTCAGGACCCAGCAAAGCGAGCGATCCATTCAAATTCTACACACAGGATCTTGTATTCTATCTGGCTCATCTTCTGGCATTCTTTGTCCCTATGTTCTAGTCCATTCGTCTGGCAAATCTTCGTTCTAGTATTCAATCCTGCATATCTTCTGGCACACTTTCTGCCAACTATGTGGCATATCTTCTGACATTCTAGTATCTGGCAAACATTCTGAACTTTATCTGGAATACCTTGTAGCATTCTATCTGACCCATATCAGAACTTATTCCAGTTGGCATACCTGGCATTTATCCAGCATAACTTCCGGCATTTCATTTAACATTCTATCTGACGTTCTATCTTGCATATCTTCTGGCATCCTATCTGACATGTTCCATCACTGATTCAGATGATTTCCCCCAGGTCCTGGCATGTTTGATTTCCAAGCTGTGCTGCAGCCGACATGACATGAGTGATTCAGGTGGTCTCCAACATGTCTTGGCGTGTTTGTTTTTCAAGGCAGGCGACATGAAATGAATGGGTTGCTTGCAAAGGGAATTGGCTGGTATCTATGTAATTTTCACCATGAAGATGACAGAAGATATGCCAGGTAGAATGCCATAAGATATGCCAGGTAGAATGCCAGAAGATATGCCAGTAACAAAATGTGTAAATGTCATAAGTATACAATTTGTGCGGAAACTTTTTTTCCTCCGAGTGTGGCCGATTCGGCTCAGCGCTCGGTCCTTTGTCCAATGCAACAAAAGTGAGAGCATTGGAAACGAATTCATACTTGAGATAGCGTACAGCAGGATCGAAAGAGCGCACTGAAAGCACATCAAAGGCAACCAAAGAACACAAATTACTGGTCACTGCTGTTGGCGTTTTGTCTTTTAATGTCTGAGACCTTCTGCATGCTGCGAATATTCTGGACTGGTATTGACATTGGTGCGAGATGAATTTATCGGTCAGAGGAGGCCCGCACATGCGAAGCCTGATTTTAATCGATTTTCCGGTCCCAAAAATAGAACCTGAAAGCGCACATGTGTATCAGCTGTCTTTGTTCACTGGCTCCAATGTGGCGATTGCGATGCAGGACGACGCAGGCAACATTCCCCTTGGACTCCTGACAGGTTTCATGTGAATCACATAGCGGATCGCGGATCAGCTGTTTGCTAAAAAGAATTTTGCTTTATTCCGACTTGAAATACGATCCGCCACTCGGCGCTACCCGGCGCTACTCCGCTACTCCGTGCTACGTTTTAATTCAATTACTACCCAATGTATTTGACACGATATCGAAACGGAGTAAGAAAGCCTTCAATACTTCACATTCCCAATCTTTCTCTAAGCAGATTCTTACTCCATCCCGTTTCAAATTTAAACTATTACTTAATAACGGAATTGACTAAAACTACGGAGGCCCAAATGAACGCGACCAAAATATGGCTAGAAGTGGGCCTCAACTTGGAGGTACTGAGGCGTGAGGTTTCCAGTAATCGCAAACGGTCAACGTGGGGTACCCACGGTTGCCACCTACTACGTCGTGACCACTGTGCAATACAGGTGCTGTCACCATGGGGTCCCCATGGTTGACTAGTGCTTCTCTGACCCAGGACACCCCATATACCTTACGCAATTGACTTCGTAGGAAGCCAGCCAAAGTAATTAGGAGGAGGGAGGAAAGGGGAGGGAGGCCCTAGTAACAATCTAACGGGGCAACTGATTTCACCTAGTAATTAGTAGCATAGGACGATGTCAAAGTACATCAAGCCATGGCGCCCGTTTTTTTTTCCTCCGATTTGGCCGATTCGCACTAGGCACGGTCCTTACAATTGCGTAAGCGGTGAAAAGCAGTAATGTATAGGACACGTGTGGTCCAAAAACTCTGGCAAATCATCACGAGGAACAAACCAAACAAACAAAAACGCAACCGAAAACGACCCGCAAATCCCCCAGCCAGATTTGCGTTTCGCCACAAAGCAAAACAGCGAAGCAACAAAGAACGGGGCAGGGCCCAACAAAAACCAAAACAAAAACTTGAGATTTGCCTTGGATACAGTGACCTAAGCCACTGTATCATCCTCAAAAACATGCAAACTAATTAATTGCGGCAGTGCATGGAGTATAGTACACGATCGTCCAGACTGTCTTACCTGAGAAAAGAGAAGAGAATCCAGTATTGCAGGCAGACTGATGTGTAGCACGACAGAGGCCGCCTGTATGGACGTCTTGTCAATAGCAACTTCGCATCGCTGCTGTTCACCCTGTATCGTTCAGCGTATGCACGGCAGTCTGTTCCTGTCAATATGCACCACCGCAAGGGATTGTAATCTATTTCCCCCCCTAAGTGGGGAGGAGAGCACTGACAGCCTGCAAAATGGTGTGAGCACTCGCAGGAACCGTCAGATCGCAATGGGCCCAAGACCCTAAGGCCGTGGGTAAAAAGGTGGCTATAGGCCTGACCGGCACAATACGGCCATGACAGACAGATGAAGCTTCCGACCATAGCATGGGCTCGTGAGCACTTCCAGTATGATACTGCCGCTATGTATGCAAAAGTCGCATTCGCATTGCTGTCAAACTCGTTCCCCTAAACTATGAAGGTTGAAGTGGTTCACTGCGTCAGCACTAGGTTCTCAAACAGGAGTCACTAGGCGTCATCGTCCCAGCAAGTCCTGCGGAGAGGACCAGATGCACCGTATGTTAGCTGTGTATTCCAGACCAGGCCACTCTCTCCCACCGAGTGGGCCATTGCCAGGGCATTACAGAATATCCGCACAACGAACCATGTGGGCAGGCTTTGCTGCACTCGGGCGCTCCAGACTGAACTGCAGGAAGCACAACTGGACAGCGCCAGTAGAGCTCACTGCAGTGCAGCCTAGTCCATGGCTCTACCGGGAATCTACCGCCCCTCTCGGAAAAAACGCAGAAACAAAACAGAGCGAGAAGGGCCCTTCCCAATACAGCCAAAGAAAGAGCCACAAGACTCAAACAAACCAAACACAAACGAATTCAAAGGGGAAACAAGGAGAGGGGGGGACGGTGAAAAAACTGCCCCACCTCGGACAAATCCTTAGTCACTACCAGATGAGACTAATGTAGCTATGGTGAAACGAAGAGCTATGATGCAGAGCGGTAACCTCGGTATCCAGGCAACAGATGGAGCAAACAACAAAAAGCCAACCAACAGAAACCTGCCATCATGGGGGGAAGCACAAAGGGGGGAGCGGCCAAAGCACAACACACACAACACCACAAGCCACACAGAAGAAGCGAGGAGAGGAGCCAGGAGGCAGCAGAGGACAGAGAGAGAAAGGACACACACGCACTAGAAGGGGTACGAACGTGCCTTAGCGGAGTCCAAAAAGGGGCCAAGGATCATACAATGATGAATACCTCAGTGAGGGAGCACACAGCACCCCAACAACACAGGAAGCATGGTGTAGAGGGAAAGATCCCCACACAGGGCCAAAGGCCTTTGTTGCCATGAGACATAATGAGGAGGGGAGACAATGCGCAACAAACACTCCACGCACAGAGGCAAGGCAACCAGGCCGTCGCCGGAAGCAACGATACCCAGAGGGAGGGACCAGTAAAACCTGGGCCAAGGCGCCAAAGAGGACCATCCGAGGGGGAGGGAGGGCCACGTCAGGCAGGGAACAGGCAACAAAAACAGAACCAAATAACAAGGCACCAACACCTAATGTAGCTCTACTAAGGGCAAAACCTAGGGATTAGTCAACGAATTCAGATACCTTAACTAGTGGGAAGGGTGGGAAAGTGGGTGTCTCGTCAAGACTAAGTCTGGGGATAATAACAACAGTTTCATTACCCATCGATGATTGTCAGGCAAAGGCTGCGAGAGCGTGCGCTCGTGCAATAGGCTTCATGGTGGAGGCGACCTTAGTATAATCTAAGCTCTCGACTGGACAACACATTCTAAAAACACTAGTGCAAAGAGAAAGCATGCTGCCCGATCTGTTATGCCTAAGCTGGCACTCACACACAACTACAAATGCGGCTACCAACTGTTGGAGAGATCTGAATAGGTAGGGGCCAGGCATGTACAGCATAATGAACCTAACAATTATAAATGAGGAAGAGCTGTGTCCCCTACTGCATACCAGTGCACCTGTCACGTCTTTGGACAGACACACCGGTATGGACAGTAACCTTAAGTAGAGATGACGAAGGGACCAAACAGAGATTTAGGTCAACTCCCACCACCATTGTTGATGAAACGAAGGCCAAATACTGTGTGAGGGACAATGGGGAGTGAAACCGAAATGAGACAAAAGAGGAAGGGGGAGAAGGGGTGGACACAGAAAGGGTATAAGTGGTGCGAGCAGGGGTGAGCTGGGGATCATGTCATACCTCTCGTGAAATGTTCCAAATAATGCTTTTTATCCGATGTGATAGTGTCGTTCCATTCGTTGGTGAGTCCAAACGAAACTGGGTTCACTCCTTGCTGAGCAATAGCACGCTGATGAAGCGCTCGGATCGCCCTTTGATGTTCGTCCAGATCTTCCGGAGGGACTCTCCTGCGGACTTTCCTGTCCGGGAAGTTTCGTTCCCGCAGGTTGGTTTGCAAGGCATGTCCCGCTACATAAACTGCAGGTTGCTGGAATAAAACACGCTCTGCAAATCTGTGGAGATGCACTGTCCACTCAGCAAACATATGGCTGTGTGACAGTTGATTCCTGAGTCGCGCTTCCGTTTGATGAAGGCTTCCATTGGTATGCCACAATCGCAAAAGACTGTAGTTGGAAGGCCAATCAAGTGGGCACAGTGTGGCTGTTTCTTTCCACTTTTCAGGTGTAAGCCCTGCTTGAGAGGGTATGATCACTTCCAGAGTAGTGCGATTCGGTCCCAGCGGTTGGAGACCTCGCATCATGTATGGTTCAACGAGCCCTGTGGTATATCCATGGATGAGCTCCTGGAAACATCCAGCCATTTGAAAGTCTTCATCCAATCCAAGGCGAAAACCAGGCATGTTTTTGGCAGCAAATTTAACTGCCTGGAGCAGCTGCTTTGCTCCCTCCACTGGAGTCTCGTCACAGGAACGTTTCGGGCACGTGATGTTAATTTCTTGTGGTTTCTGCGCATTCTCAGGAGCATTCTCGAGAAGTTTGGGAGCAATTTTGCTGGCCCCTAGCCGGGAACCATGCCAGTAGGGCAGAGGCACCACTCGTAAGGTCCACTAACCCAGTAGTGCGTCGATGCGGCCGATCTGTGACCAGGACTTTAACTGGGCCACTCGGCGCTCGACTCCGATTCACCTCAGAGCTCTCTCGGGCCGAGCCAATGAGTTCAGACAGGATGGGCCGAAACCAGTAAGTGGCATACAACAGGCATTCAGTTTCTGGAGTCACCATGGATTCAGCCAATCTCATCAACGAGCTCATCGCCTGGGCGAGCTTCTCTGCCAGTCGAATTGTGAGAGCCCTTGCCGTCTGCAGGAGGACATCCTCCACACTGGCAATTTGCCCGCGCAACCACAGTTCACAGGCCACACTCAGCAAGATGCGCGCAAACTTTTCTTGGATGGCAGTCAAAGACAACGTCAATCTCGCCTGTAGCCACAGCGGCGGGAGAATTCCAAGGTTTTCGGGTATGCAAAAAGGGTTTCCGTTAGGTTGGACATTAGTAATCAGGATTGCTAGCTTGTCAGCTGCACTCAAGATCTCGTCTTCAGAGGGATCTTCAGCTGCATCAGGTATGGGTGGGCACCACGCAACTGTAGGGTCTTCTGGATCACTCTCGTCATCGGTAGAGGCTGCTTCCTCATCCGAGGAGGGGTCATTCACTGTGTCTCCTGCACCCTCGGGGCTTGCGAGTTTCATAGACCCTGGATCAAATTGGCGATCCAATGTGGCCAAAAGGTCCGGCTGCAACCGATGGGCATCGAAGTAATGGATACCCGGGATTACGACAAGTTGTCGATCCTGTATACCCACGTGAAAGAAGACCTTGTGGCCTCTATGTCGATGAACAAGTGCTGGGGACCCATTATAGGCTGCACATAGCCAGAGAGGAGATCTGTAACCATCAGCAGCGTAACCATACAAGTATTCACGATCAATCGAGCAGGGGAAGAAGCCGCTGGTCGTTAGCACATGGTCACGTGTGCGAGACTCCAGCGCTGCAAGGACCTCAGGGGGAAGGCGCAACTTGTCTCTGCATGCCACCACCAACCGATATCGTCGCCACGCTCGCGTGCCATTGATGGTCACAATCATGGCAATAGCAAGAGGGGGTTTATCTTGGGAAATAAAAGGTGCCACTAATCCCCATTCCATTATAGCAATTTTGTCGGTGGGGTAGGCCGCAGGGCCATGGTACTGGATGTATCGGTTTTTCAGTGTGAAGTATCCATAATGATACACTCCCAGTGTCTGAGCCATGCCAATCATGCCTGCCATATCAAGAGGCGAGACAATATAGGTATGTTCAATGGCTCTTGTGAGCGCTACAGTTGCTCTTCCATAGCAGTCCTCACGCTCGTCTGCTGTTGCATCCCTACGTCCTCCACTTAGAAACCCGACACCTGTTTGAACAATGACCGCAATGCGTGCTGTCGCCCCTGCAGCAGAGGAAGTGGTGGAAACTCTCAGCCCGCCATACCACGCGGACTGAAAGCCATGCTGGAGCAGCAAGTTGTGCACCGCCGTACGGTTGCATAAGACAAGCAGCTGCGAGGTCGCTCCCTGTTGCAAGTTGCGATAATAATTCTTCAGGTAGGTGCAGAAGGCAACCACATCTTCAACAGCTGCTCTTAGATCTTTAGGTGCATTCCACAGTACTGTACGGAAACCTCCTTGTGCCACAGTGGCCTCATGTGGCACGAAGTGTCCAATGTAGATGTGATTGGGCTCGTGCAGGACTAATTCAGGATAACGAACTGCAACGATCGCTTGGTACGTCAACATTGAGACCCGTGAGCTGTTAGGGAGAATGATACCCCAACGATGAGGACCACATAGCCCGGCTGCTTCAAGGGTTGTGGTACACTCAGGTACTCCAAACTCCTCTGGTGCTGTGGCAATCAGCAGGACTGCTAGAGCTGCTGCAATTAGGCTGCTGTGTGCATCCAACTGGCACGAGATTCGGCAGTGGAACACCCGCCTTAGGGCGACAGGCAGCTCGTAGTCTTGCGGAGTGGATGTCCATGGGCCACTATGCGGCTTGTTTGCAAGTCTCAGCAGTTTAAAGAGATCTGACTCCGGATCTTGGCTCGCATCAGGCCAAAGCTGAGCTACAAGGGCTGCCATTCGTGCCGGCGGAAGATAGTCTCCTGGCTTCTCAAGCGCTCGGAGCCCTAACGGCCGTTGCAACAGTTTGCGTCGATTGACAGCCGCTGCTCGGCCTTTGGACAGCCCTCCTGGAGTTTGCCTGTGATCTCCAATGAAGACAGTAAGGGTTGGTTGTTGAATGGCAGCGAGAGCTGCAATCTCATGGTAATTGTCATGGTAATTGCCATACTGTTGACTTTCGTCCATGAAAGCAAGCCAGGTGCGAGAGATCCAATGGCCAAAAGTGGAATAGCGCATCGCCATTTCCGCCGTGGCTGAGCCACCTGTTGCAATGAGTACATTCTTGTGAGCGATGATTCTATTACGGTCACTGCATCGGACGTCAATTTTGGAGGCATATGCGTCTCCTTTACCTTCCTCCATGCGACCAATTAGCCTACCGAAGCTCCTGATTGTGGGGGGCGCGAGGTCACTTAATTGATCCGCAAGTGCTTTGGCAGCTACATTTTCTTTCGTATAGATGATCGCAACAAAGTCCTTGAGTTCGCAGCTCAGGGCAATGAGCAAGACCGCAAGGGACCGCGTTTTGCCAGCACCAAAGACCCCTGCAATACATAAGTCAGATCTTCCTGTCAGAATGGCCAGCAACAGTGCAATTGAGACTGTCAAGACATGTCCATCACCGTGGGCTGCTAGAGGAAGTAGATGCTCACGGTAATAACTGTCATGGGCCCCATCCATCGAGATCGTGGCTGGTGTCAAAAACCGGCTCAAGATTCTGACTAATGCATCAGTCAGCTGCGTTTTGCGCTCGCTGGCCATACGGCGAACAGGTATATGCGGCTGCACGATGCCCATTGCCAATGGTAGGCGCGACTGGTTAGCTTGTGCAAACACTAAGAGTTCATGGCGGCTGCGTGTGTCTCCCAGAAAGGCTAGCTCCTCCCACACTACGGCCATGGACACGTGGTCTTCGATGGGTTTCGGCCAGTCCTGTGCAGGATCAAAGTAACTCATTGTTTTGAGATACTGGTCCAAAAGTCGCCCACAAAAGGTCCGAGCAATGGGTAGCGAGACGATAACAAGCTCCAGCAACTTCGGGGCAATGCGCTTGAGCGCTCGCTGAGCAGGGTTCTTGCTGGTTCCGCTAGGCATCACCTTTTCATGTACCAGTAATATGACACACCGCTGCTGAGTGTCTGGCAACTGGAGTACTCCCAGTAGTGCTCTGCCCGCCATCACGTTGGCTTCCAAGTTGCCTAGATTCCCAGCTTCACAGAGAGCACGCGGCGAGGTCGTTGGAACTTCCGAAGGTGCACTAAAGAGCAGGAGCGGGGCACCGTCAGTATGTAGGTGAATGACATGAAAGCCAGCATACGCCTCATATTGGTAGGTAACCTGTAACCGTGTTCCCGTTTGTCCTCGCTTCTTCTGCTGAGCTAGTTCTACACTAACCCAGGGCTGGAGATGTTGGAGCTGCCGTCCCGCATGATAAGCGTCTAGTTGCGGAAGCACCATGTCCAGTAGGAAGATGAGGGTACGTAATGAAAAACCACGCAGGAATTCCGCCAGTAAGTTGCGAACCAGCAACCCTCCCTCATCATGGGATCCTCCCGGTGTAGGAATCATCGCAATCAGAGCTGCTTGTAGTTCAGCTTCCGTATCAGGCTGACCATCCCGAATGTCCCGTCCGACAATGGGTACTGTTTGTAGCTCAGTGTTCCCCTCTCCCGCTGCTACTAACAGAGCACTTAGAGTCGTCTTGAGGTGTTCAGGAAGGTCAAAGCTAACCCATGAAAGTACACGCAGCAATCCCTCGCACCGTACTCCATGTGGAATGACTTGAGGGGTGGTGATTTGCAATCTTTGGATTTCATGGACTCCTTCATCAAGGTCAATGAAGAGCAAGTGGCCATAGGAGTGTTTGGCACGCCCACTCCATGTGGGGTGCCCTTCTATAAGAACAACCTGATAATTGAATTCTGTCAGGGAGTCAGGTTTCCACACACATAGCCGGTCCTCCAGACAATGCACCAGTGTGACTCTGCGTTCGCCAGTGGCAAGTCGCATCATCTCTGGCGGCGTCGCAATCGCAGCAACTTTGGTGAGGCCAGGGAACGCAGCGAATTCACTCAGGATCTCGTGGACTGCAAGGCCCGTATAGGACCCTGCCGAGAACCCATAAACGTTGATGTCCCTGACACCTCCTGTATCCGCTGTAGTGACTAAGTGTGGAAAACATGACTTCAGAAATAGATGTTTACCTTGCGGATGGTAGCAACGAAAGATCTGCATAATTGCTGTTGACCAGGTCGGGTGTGGTGGCCTGGCATGGGCTGGCCGGATATTCGCGGCCTCAATGAGGCGAATCGCTCTCGTGAGCAGCAGTTGTTGATCGGAGAACTGTTCAGGGAGGAAATCTCGCCAAGCTGTCCATCCTTCTGCAGTGGAGAGTAGCTGGTATACCGCATATTCATGCACTGTTTTGGTGAGGCCCAATTGGGTGACATGTGCTTCCCAATCATCTGTCATCGCAAGCGATGGGCCATACACCTTTGTTTGCGCAAGATTTTGCAGGAAAATATCATAGTCGTGTTCGCCATTAAGTAGGCCACCCCCTAATCCACTGCAATGCACTTCAAGGGGTCGGTCTTGCATTGGGGCGTCATCTTGCCAGACTTCTGAGAGGGAAAGGACCCAGGAGGCCCACTCGGCAGAGCCTTTGAGCGCTACGGGCAGCGCAGCTTCAGGTTGTCTTCCAATGTAGTTTTGTTTGGACACTTCTCCAACATCTATGGCCTGCTCATTGACAGTGACTTCCCATTTAGCCATCTCTCTGAAAGGTAACGGAAGACCAAACTTTAGGAGAGCTGCTTGCTGCAGCGATGTACATGAGGGTTCCGATTGTTCCTTCCGTTGCCACAGTCCACACAGCAAGATTAGTTGAGCTTGGGAGAGAGGAGGAGGAGGCACTTTGGCATGCAGTCGAAGACCAACCACTGGAAGGAAATTGTGATGCAGCCATTGGGGCTTCCATTCTTGTGTACCAAATAAAGCCGCAGCCAGCGGCAACCAGCCGAATTGGGCGAGGTCAGCGAGACTGCTAGGCATTCTTTTCTTGGCATTGGTGCCAAACCCATGCAGAATAACAGGCCGCATGTAATGTGGCTCGATTGCCATGGCTTGGTACATCTTGTCTCCTGGTAGCACTCGTACACTGACCTCACCTGGCAGCAGGCTAAGGGTCGGAAGGGCACCTTGCTCGTAGGCAGGCCGAGCCCATTTATGGAAGTTCGGTTGTCTGCCTTGGTAGCCATCAAGGATCCTCCGTAAATGACCATGGCGCGGCCAGACTCCAGAGGCTGGGACCGGAAAAGTGACTAATCCAGACCACTGGCCTAACAAACTCCACGCATGGCACCAATCTGCAGTAACACGGGTGGACGTGCCAAGCAGAGGAGAGCCAAGTAATCCACTAGCGACTGCTTGCTCAACGTCTGCAGGTGGATATGTAGTAGCAAGGTAGGCTTCGACATGTCTATGGTAAGCACTGGTAATAACGTGGGCTATTTCATCAGGATCCGTATCCGAGTCCTCCAAGGCAGTGACAGGTACAGGACTCTCATGACCCGAAGCTAATACAATGACCAGACCCGCGTTGATTTCAGTGAATGCCTCACTCACAAGGATGACTCCTTTGGGCCTACGCGCAGTGGCAGTTTCATCCACGGCTGCTTTGTCCTTCCGGGTAGGTTTGGTTGACCCAGCCGGGGAGGAGTCATCGCTGCTGGACGTCGCCCGACGAGACATGCGGGGACTCGGGTCTGGCGAATCACCATAGTCAACTTCGTCTGCCAAATTGGCACCGTAGGTGAACGGAGGGGCTCGTAGTGGATCAGCTGTTCGGACAGCAATATGGTCCGCACTATGCGATCTGGATAGCTTCGATGGTGGACCAGGCTGCTGCATGTCCCTTCCCGTGTCCACAGAGCGCGCACGTTTGTGCGATGACGCAATGGGGCTTGACAGTTTGCTCTTTGCAGCTTTGCTTGATGTAGCTGGGCGGGTTGGGTCAGTGCTCGCTAGCCAAAGTTCTCGTATCTCAAAGAGGGTCACTGGCACACAATCGCTGTCGATCAGTGCAAAATTGATGGTCGGAAAGAGGAACACACAAGCATCAAGGATGTACGTCCCTGCCCATGTCGGGTGTACTTTATGAAGACCAGTGTCAGCTGAAATGTGGACAAAGACAACTGTGGTGAGTTCTCCATATGGACCGACATAGCGTAACCGTTCTTTCCACCAAGCAGCGACCATTGGCCAATGGCTGAGTCCAGGCACAGACTTGACCTCGTCCGATTGCAAATCACGATTGTCCGTCACCAAATATACCGTATGGTAAGGCAAGAAAGCAGAGCTTTGACTAACCAACCATCGGTACAACTTGTGCCAGTCAGGTCCAGGTAAGGTTTCGCTCCCGTTGACCATTGCAATTTCGTAGTCATGGCGATCAGGTTCAGCTGTCTTCTTATGGGGGTCACCAAATCGCCAGTGCTGTTCAATTGATACATTCAGCCCGTACTCAGTAGAAATGCTCTTGTGCTGTTCAAGTGCGTAGAGCAAGTCAAAGAAGCTGATGTTAGGGTTCTTCGCGTACCAGGACTTCACAACTTGTTCCCTGGAAAGCAGAGACATCACACTGTGCAGTTCCTGTGTAGCAGATTTGGGTGTAAAAGTTATTAAGGGGGAGGGTGGGAGGTGTTGAGAATCCTGACACGTCTTTGGTCAGAAGACTCAAGCACTCCAGTCAGTCTCGAAAGTCAAAATCAACCAAAAAAGGGAAAACCAAAGCAAGACCAACAAAACAGACAACAACCAGAAAAGGCCAAAAGCAACACAAACCAAAGAAACAAGGGGGGGGAGGGGGCAAGTGTTGAAAAACCTGACACGTCTTTGGCCAGGCAGTTCAAGCACCTTAACAGGAGACAAGTGGAATCGAAAATCACCCAACACTCAAGAAATTAAGGTACGACAGCACAACCGAGGCGGCGCACAAGGCAGTGAGGGAGCAAAGTGAAATCAGGGGGGAAGGAACGGACAAGAGAGGCTGGAAGCCCTGACAGTCTTTAGTCAGAGAATCCAGGCACGAGAGTGAAAAGGAGAAAGAGAGGGAAAGGGAGGGAGCAGACCGCAAGGACGAGCCAAAGAACAAAAGAGGAGAGGAGAGAGCAAAAGAAAGAGAGGGGTGGTGGAGAGAGGCGCTGGTAGCCCTGGCACGTCTTTGGCCAGAAAAACCAGAAACCAAATGGAAAGGAGAGAAAGGAGTCAGGTGAAAGGAGATAACGCAATGAGGGGCACTATCGTGGAATAAGGTCCCAATGCACGAAAGAGCAAGGTGTAATCTGTTGTATGACAAAACAAGCCTGTAGTAATACCCTTTGCCCAATCACCGGAAAGGTTTGTTATATCGATCCCTCACCGAGGTAAGGAGGCACTATATATTTCCCTTTTCTGGAAATAAGCTGAGGCAGCAGGTCTGTCTACTGCCGTACTTTGAGCCGATAGGATCGCAGGGAGCGGTAGCTACATGTAACAGAGCACACGATACTTGTGTAGTTAAGGACATCATGGTTGAAATGAAAGATGTGACTAATGTGTACTGCTCTTTCGTTTTTCCTAGGGTCACAAGCAGGCCAGAATTCAGCCTTTACCTGGTGCCAGCCTCTCACTGGGAAAGTGTTCATCTGGAGCACACAATTAGTCAACTTGGTGCAGGAATGTTTCTTCCCGGTTGAGCTCCGGGGGTGATTGCAGCTCATTTCGTATTCGTACTGGTAAATACAGTCCTTCTAGTATTCTGCGCCATCGAAACGTAGCGAAGTTTATCTGTCGAGACGGTTTTTCAACGATATGTTGGTATTTCCACACAGTTTGATTCATGATAGTGGTGGCCCTATCTGTCAAAGCTGTGGGTTTCACTCGCGCCAGAGAAGATTGCTCACGTCTCACCACGTCTGTTGCGCTACAGAATTGCTGTAGCAGGTCAATGACCGTGTCTTCAGCACTCTGCGCAGCAGCAGCTTGTACAGCGTTGAAGACTTCTTTACGGGCAGGGTGACCGTGCCATTGCAGTGAATGGCAAAGCACGGAGGCAATCGCAATCTCCTGCCACGGGTCCGCTTGTGCATCTAGGAGCAGCTGTACATTTGTCCTGTGCCGATGGAGGACAGCAAGGAAGAGGGGTGGTAGCGCTCCTTTCACGGGCATCACCGAGGCACCAGCCTCAAGCAAAGTTTGAACAAGCTGCGAGCTGCCCAACTCAACTGCTAATTCCAACATAGTGGTAGGTTGCGTTTTGGGCGGGATGATATTGGGGTCAGCTTGGGCTTGTAACAGTAGATAAGTTAAACTGGCCCCATGTCGAGGGAAGCAGTGGCCAGCAGTAGGCTGGTAAGCATACGGATCAGCAGAGTGGTCTCGAAGGATAGCAGAGGCTACTAATGTGCTGACATGCCCTCCCTCAGTCGTCACGTCCATAAGGCCTACGCCCTTGCCAAGAAGATAGCTTACATCAATCACATCTTTGTGATCAATGGCAGTTATAAGGTCTTGATATTGCTGTGCTGACGGGACTTGCAATGACTGCACTATATAGCATAATGTTGCCTCATTTGTATCAGTGTCGAATTGGACAGCCTCAATGGCGATTGGATTACTGACGAGCTGTCTGCGTAGAGGACCACTTGGAAGGGTGAATCCAACCTAAGCACCATCGCCGTCTGTTTCATAATATCCCATCCGAGAGTTGTCCGTTCCAAGACGTCCATCGTCAGGGCTGTTTCGCCAAGGATTCCATGGCGCACACGGAGTCGCATACTTGCCCCGTAAAAAGAAGCGGAGGCAACCCTGACAGTCTTTAGCCAGAGAGGCCTCGCACTTATGACTGATACCACCAAACTCATATAGGTACGGGCTAGGAAGGATACTAAGGGATATGCCAGGAAGTATAAAAAGTCAATGACTAGTATGACAATCTATATTTGAGCCAGAATTGCTTAGCAGATCAAAATCAAAAAAAAGGAGAACATTGCTACACGGTCTCGTGGACATGCAAGACAACACATTGTATACATAACAGCCAGTCAGATGCTACATGCGCGCGCTGTACAGCCTGTCTGTGATAACATAGGTTTAAAAAGTACGGCAATCTAGTTAGTATAAGACTAGCCTTGTATTAGGAAACGTTGGTGATGATCAGAAATCCAGTGCCTTTATTTGAGCTAAAAATGTTGCAGGCCCTCTATCGAGCAGCGTGGCAAAAGGCCTCATGCTCACCAAAGACACCTCCTGCATGAGTGCAATGGAAAATTACCGCAAACCATGTTTTACATGCATTCTTAGATGTTACGCTCTAATCGACTTTCACTGATCTATCAGCAGGCATGCCATCTAGTGCAATTACCATCTTTTTCACGTCCTGCATCCTCGGGGTGAGGAAAGGGCCACAGTCTTCGCTGCGGTTCCTTCGGACTGTATACAGCATGCAGATGTCAAAATCTAAGGTCGCTCAGTTTTGACTTCCCTCTGTAGCTGGATCTGTGCAAGATTCAGTCGGAGCAGCTGAAGCAGCTTGCACCAAATCTTCACCTTTAGCCGTGGCTTGTTCGTGCTCGATCTGCACTAAATTGCTCACAACTTCTTCCATTTGGGTGGCTGCCTCCATGACAACAGTTAATAGAGTGCGTGCAT
>CAMXCT020001103.1:0-122500 GCA_947184155.2 Cladocopium goreaui
ATGAACTTTGGATGCTCGATCTTGGATTCCTACTTTTCTATACTTTTCTCATCTCCTTTTCCTTTCGCAGCTTTCTTTTCAAAAACATGCAAGACTGAACTTTGAATGGTAAGATCGTGGATTCCCTCTTTTCTCATCCCATTTTCCTTTCGTTGCTTCTTTTCAAAAACCTGCAATTTCAACTTTGGATGGTAAGATCTTGGATTCCTACTTTTTAGATGTCATTTTCCTTTTAAAGCTTGCTTTCAAACAGCTCCAAGAATGAACTTTGGATGGGTAGATGTGGAGGAAGGGGCAGGGAGCACCACCAATACATGCTTAATCTTAATCCCAAACATCCTTTAAAAAATCAGTATTTTCATGGTTCTAGAGGATATTCTATCTATAGTTTTGCCCAACTGTCCTAGCACAGTACTAGCACAAAATGAACTTTGGATGGTCGATCTTGGATTCCTACTTTTCTATACTTTTCTCATCTCCTTTTCCTTTCACGGCTTTCTATTCAAAAACCTGCAAGACTGAACTTTGAATGGTAAGATCGTGGATTCCTTCTTTTCTCATCCCATTTTCTTTTTGTTGTTTCTTTTCAAAAACCTGCAATTTCAACTCTGGATGGTAAGATCTTGGATTCCACTTTTTAGATGCCATTTTCCTTTTAAAGTTTGCTTTCAAACAGCTCCAAGAATGAACTTTGGATGGGTAGATGTGGAGGAAGGGGCAGGGAGCACCACAAATACATGCTTAATCCCAAACATCCTTTAAAAATTCCGTCTTTTCATGGTTCTACAGGATATTCTATCTATAGTTTTGCCCAACTGTCCTAGCAACGCACTAGCAAAAATGAACTTTGGATGGTCGATCTTGGATTCCTACTTTTCTATACTTTTCTGTACTTTTCTCATCTCCTTTTCCTTTCACGGCTTTCTATTCAAAAACCTGCAAGACTGAACTTTGAATGGTAAGATCGTAGATTTCTTCTTTTCTCATCCCATTTTCCTTTTGTTGCTTCTTTTCAAAAACCTGCAATTTCAACTTTGGATGGTAAGATCTTGGATTCCTACTTTTTAGATGTCATTTTCCTTTTAAAGTTTGCTTTCAAACAGCTCCAAGAATGAACTTTGGATGGGTAGATGTGGAGGAAGGGGCAGGGAGCACCACAAATACATGCTTAATCCCAAACATCCTTTAAAAATTCAGTCTTTTCATGGTTCTAGAGGATATTCTATCTATAGTTTTCCCCCCCCTAGCACAGTACTAGCACAAATGAACTTTGGATGGTCGATCTTGGATTCCTACTTTTCTGTACTTTTCTCATCTCCTTTTCCTTTCACGGCTTTCTATTCAAACACCTGCAAGACTGAACTTTGAATGGTAAGATCGTGGATTTCTTCTTTTCTCATCCCATTTTCCTTTTGTTGCTTCTTTTCAAAAACCTGCAATTTCAACTTTGGATGGTAAGATCCTGGATTCCTCCTTTTTTCATGCCATTTTCCTTTTAAAACTTGCTTTCAAACAGCTCCAAGAATGAACTTTGGATGGGTAGATGTGGAGGAAGGGGCAGGGAACACCACAAATACATGCTCAACTCCAAGCATCCTTTAAAAATTCAGTCTTTTCATGGTTCTAGAGAATATTCTATCTATAGTTTTGCCCAACTGTCCTAGCACAGCACTAGCAAAATTGAACTTTGGATGGTCGATCTTGGATTCCTACTTTTCTATACTTTTCTCATCTCCTTTTCCTTTCGCAGCTTTCTTTTCAAAAACCTGCAAGACTGAACTTTGAATGGTAAGATCGTGGATTTCTTCTTTTCTCATCCCATTTTCCTTTTGTTGCTTCTTTTCAAAAACCTGCAATTTCAACTTTGGATGGTAAGATCTTGGATTCCTACTTTTTTAATGCAATTTTCCTTTTAAAGCTTGCTTTCAAACAGCTCCAAGAATGAACTTTGGATGGGTAGATGTGGAGGAAGGGGCAGGGAACACCACAAATACATGCTCAACTCCAAGCATCCTTTAAAAATTCAGTCTTTTCATGGTTCTAGAGGATATTCTATCTATAGTTTTGCCCAACTGTCCTAGCACAGCACTAGCAAAAATGAACTTTGGATGGTCGATCTTGGATTCCTACTTTCTATACTTTTCTCATCTCCTTTTCCTTTCACAGCTTTCTATTCAAAAACCTGCAAGACTGATCTTTAAATGGTAAGATCGTGGATTTCTTCTTTTCTCATCCCATTTTCCTTTTGTGGTTTCTTTTCAAAACCTGCAATTTCAACTTTGGATGGTAAGATCTTGGATTCCTATTTTTTTAATGCCATTTTCCTTTTAAAGTGTGCTTTCAAACAGCTCCAAGAATGAACTTTGGATGGGTAGATGTGGAGGAAGGGGCAGGGAGCACCACAAATACATGCTTAATCCCAAACATCCTTAAAAAAATCAGTCTTTTCATGGTTCTAGAGGATATTCTATCTATAGTTTTGCCCAACTGTCCTAGCACAGTACTAGCACAAAATGAACTTTGGATGGTCGATCTTGGATTCCTACTTTTCTATACTTTTCTCATCTCCTTTTCCTTTCACGGCTTTCTATTCAAAAACCTGCAAGACTGAACTTTGAATGGTAAGATCGCGGATTCCTTCTTTTCTCATCCCATTTTCCTTTTGTTTTTTCTTTTCAAAAACCTGCAATTTCAACTTTGGATGGTAAGATCTTGGATTCCTACTTTTTAGATGTCATTTTCCTTTTAAAGTTTGCTTTCAAACAGCTCCAAGAATGAACTTTGGATGGGTAGATGTGGAGGAAGGGGCAGGGAGCACCACCAATACATGCTTAATCTTAATCCCAAACATCCTTTAAAAAATCAGTCTTTTCATGGTTCTAGAGGATATGCTATCTATAGTTTTGCCCAACTGTCCTAGCACAGTACTAGCACAAAATGAACTTTGGATGGTCGATCTTGGATTCCTACTTTTCTATACTTTTCTCATCTCCTTTTCCTTTCACGGCTTTCTATTCAAAAACCTGCAAGACTGAACTTTGAATGGTAAGATCGTGGATTCCTTCTTTTCTCATCCCATTTTCCTTTTGTGGTTTCTTTTAAAAACCTGCAATTTCAACTTTGGATGGTAAGATCTTGGATTCCTATTTTTTTAATGCCATTTTCCTTTTAAAGTGTGCTTTCAAACAGCTCCAAGAATGAACTTTGGATGGTCGATCTTGGATTCCTACTTTCTATACTTTTCTCATCTCCTTTTCCTTTCACAGCTTTCTATTCAAAAACCTGCAAGACTGAACTTTAAATGGTAAGATCGTGGATTCCTTCTTTTCTCATCCCATTTTCCTTTTGTGGTTTCGTTTCAAAACCTGCAATTTCAACTTTGGATGGTAAGATCTTGGATTCCTATTTTTTTAATGCCATTTTCCTTTTAAAGCTTGCTTTCAAACAGCTCCAAGAATGAACTTTGGATGGGTAGATGTGGAGGAAGGGGCAGGGAGCACCACAATACATGCTTAATCCCAAACATCCTTTAAAAATTCAGTCTTTTCATGGTTCTAGAGGATATTCTATCTATAGTTTTGCCCAACTGTCCTAGCACAGTACTAGCACAAATGAACTTTGGATGGTCGATCTTGGATTCCTACTTTTCTGTACTTTTCTCATCTCCTTTGCCTTTCACGGCTTTCTATTCAAAAACCTGCAAGACTGAACTTTGAATGGTAAGATCGTGGATTTCTTCTTTTCTCATCCCATTTTCCTTTTGTTGCTTCTTTTCAAAAACCTGCAATTTCAACTTTGGATGGTAAGATCCTGGATTCCTACTTTTTTAATGCCATTTTCCTTTTAAAGCTTGCTTATGGGTAGATGTGGAGGAAGGGGCAGGGAACACCACAAATACATGCTCAACTCCAAGCATCCTTTAAAAATTCAGTCTTTTCATGGTTCTAGAGGATATTCTATCTATAGTTTTGCCCAACTGTCCTAGCACAGTACTAGCACAAATGAACTTTGGATGGTCGATCTTGGGTTCCTACTTTTCTATACTTTTCTCGTCTCCTTTTCTTTTCACAGCTTTCTTTTCAAAAACCTGCAAGACTGAACTTTGAATGGTAAGATCGTGGATTTCTTCTTTTCTCATCCCATTTTCCTTTCGTTGCTTCTTTTCAAAAACCTGCAATTTCAACTTTGGATGGTAAGATCCTGGATTCCTACTTTTTTAATGCCATTTTGCTTTTAAAGCTTGCTTTCAAACAGCTCCAAGAATGAACTTTGGATGGGTAGATGTGGAGGAAGGGGCAGGGAGCACCACAAATACATGCTTAATCTTAATCCCAAACATCCTTAAACAATTCAGTCTTTTCATGGTTCTAGAGGATATTCTATCTATAGTTTTGCCCAACTGTCCTAGCACAGTACTAGCACAAATGAACTTTGGATGGTCGATCTTGGATTCCTACTTTCTATATTTTTCTCCTCTCCTTTTCCTTTCACTGCTTTCTATTCAAAAACCTGCAAGACTGAACTTTGAATGGTAAGATCGTGGATTCCTTCTTTTCTCATCCCATTTTCTTTTTGTTGTTTCTTTTCAAAAACCTGCAATTTCAACTTTGGATGGTAAGATCTTGGATTCCTACTTTTTTGATGCCATTTTCCTTTTAAAGCTTGCTTTCAAACAGCTCCAAGAATGAACTTTGGATGGGTAGATGTGGAGGAAGGGGCAGGGAGCACCACAATACATGCTTAATCCCAAACATCCTTAAAATATTCAGTCTTTTCATGGTTCTAGAGGATATTCTATCTATAGTTTTGCCCAACTGTCCTAGCACAGCACTAGCACAAATGAACTTTGGATGGTCGATCTTGGATTCCTACTTTTCTATACTTTTCTCATCTCCTTTTCCTTTCACAGCTTTCTATTCAAAAACCTGCAAGACTGAACTTTAAATGGTAAGATCGTGGATTCCTTCTTTTCTCATCCCATTTTCCTTTTGTGGTTTCTTTTCAAAAACCTGCAATTTCAACTTTGGATGGTGAGATCTCGGATTCCTATTTTTTTAATGCCAGTTTCCTTTTAAAGCTTGCTTTCAAACAGCTCCAAGAATGAACTTTGGATGGGTAGATGTGGAGGAAGGGGCAGGGAGCACCACAAATACATGCTTAATCCCAAACATCCTTTAAAAATTCAGTCTTTTCATGGTTCCAGAGGATATTCTATCTATACTTTTGCCCAACTGTCCTAGCACCAGTTCATACTAGCACCAATGAACTTGGATGGTCGACTTGGATTTTCCTACTTTTCTGTACTTTCTCATCTCCTTGTCTTTACCGGCTTTCTATCAAAAAACCTGCAAGACTGACTTTGAATGGTAAGATGTGGATTCCTTCTTTTTCTCATCCCATTTTTTTTTTTTGTTTATTTTGCAAAAACCTGCAATTTCAACTTGGATGGTCAGATCTTGGATTACTACTTTTTAGATTCCTTTTCACTTTAAAAGCTTGCTTTCAACAGCTCCAAGAATGAACTTTGGATGGGTAGATGTGGAGGAAGGGGCAGGGAGCACCACAAATACATGCTTAATCCCAAACATCCTTTAAAAATTCAGTCTTTTCATGGTTCTAGAGGATATTCTATCTATAGTTTTGCCCAACTGTCCTAGCACAGGACTAGCACAAATGAACTTTGGATGGTCGATCTTGGATTCCTACTTTTCTGTACTTTTCTCATCTCCTTTTCCTTTCACGGCTTTCTATTCAAAAAACCTGCAAGACTGAACTTTGAATGGTAAGATCGTGGATTTCTTCTTTTCTCATCCCATTTTCCTTTTGTTGCTTCTTTTCAAAAACCTGCAATTTCAACTTTGGATGGTAAGATCCTGGATTCCTACTTTTTTAATGCCAGTTCCTTTTAAAGCCTGGCTTGTTCGAACAGCTCCAAGAAGGAACTTTTGGAGGGGTAGATGTGGAGGAAGGGGAAGGGAAACCACAAATTCCATGCTCAAACTCAAGCATACCTTTAAAATTTCAGTTCTGTTCATGATTACTCGAGGAATTCTATTCTTAGTTTTGCAACTGTGCCTAGCACAGCACTAGCAAAATGACTTGGTATATTAAGTGGTCGATCTGTGCGATTTCCTACTTTTTCTATATTTTCTCATCTCCTTTTCCTTCGCCAGCTTCTTTCAAAAACCTGCAAGATTTGAACTTTTGGGTAATGGTAAGATCGTGGATTTCCTTCTTTTATCCCCTTTTACCTTTTTGTGGTTTCATTTTCAAAAACCTGCAATTTCAACTTTGGATGGTAAGATCTTGGATTCCTACTTTTTTTTATTGCCATTTTCCTTTTAAAGTTTTCTTTCAAACAGCTCCAAGAATGAACTTTGGATGGGTAGATGTGGAGGAAGGGGCAGGGAGCACCAGAAATACATGCTTAATTCCAAGCATCCTTTAAAAAATTCAGTCTTTTCATGGTTCTAGCGGATATTCTATCTATAGTTTTGCCCAACTGTCCTAGCACAGCACTAGCACAAATGAACTTTGGATGGTCGATCTTGGATTCCTACTTTTCTATACTTTTCTATACTTTTCTCATCTCCTTTTCCTTTCACAGCTTTCTATTCAAAAACCTGCAAGACTGAACTTTAAATGGTAAGATCGTGGATTCCTTCTTTTCTCATCCCATTTTCCTTTTGTGGTTTCTTTTCAAAACCTGCAATTTCAACTTTGGATGGTGAGATCTCGGATTCCTTTTTTTTTAATGCCATTTTCCTTGTACAAGCTGGCTTTCAAACAAGCTCCAAGAATGAACTTTGAGAGATGGTTTAGATGTGGCGGAAGGGGCGTGGGGGGAACACACAAAGACATGCTTTAAATCCCCAAACATCTTTAAAAAAATTCAGTCTTTTCATGTTGGTTCTAGAGGATATTCATCTATAGTTTTGCCCAAACGTCCTAGCACTAGTAGTTACTAGCACAATGAATTGGATTTGGGGGTCTTGGAGTCCGACATTTTCTGTATTTTCTACATCTCCTTTTCCTTTCACAGCTTTCTATTCAAAAACCTGCAAGACTGAACTTTGAATGGTAAGATCGTGGATTTCTTCTTTTCTCATCCCATTTTCCTTTTGTTGCTTCTTTTCAAAAACCTGCAATTTCAACTTTGTGGATTCCTACTTTTTAAATGCCATTTTCCTTTTAAAGCTTGCTTTCAAACAGCTCCAAGAATGAACTTTGGATGGGTAGATGTGGAGGAAGGGGCAGGGAACACCACAAATCCATGCTCAACTCCAAGCATCCTTTAAAAATTCAGTCTTTTCATGGTTCTAGAGGATATTCTATCTATAGTTTTGCCCAACTGTCCTAGCACAGCACTAGCAAAAATGAACTTTGGATGCTCGATCTTGGATTCCTACTTTTCTATACTTTTCTCATCTCCTTTTCCTTTCGCAGCTTTCTTTTCAAAAACCTGCAAGACTGAACTTTGAATGGTAAGATCGTGGATTATTTCTTTTCTCATCCCATTTTCCTTTTGTGGTTTCTTTTCAAAAACCTGCAATTTCAACTTTGGATGGTAAGATCTTGGATTCCTACTTTTTTAATGCCATTTTCCTTTTAAAGTTGCTTTCAAACAGCTCCAAGAATGAACTTTGGATGGGTAGATGTGGAGGAAGGGGCAGGGAACACCACAAATACATGCTCAACTCCAAGCATCCTTTAAAAATTCAGTCTTTTCATGGTTCTAGAGGATATTCTATCTATAGTTTTGCCCAACTGTCCTAGCACAGCACTAGCACAAATGAACTTTGGATGGTCGATCTTGGATTCCTACTTTTCTATACTTTTCTCATCTCCTTTTCCTTTCGCAGCTTTCTTTTCAAAAACCTGCAAGATTGAACTTTGAATGGTAAGATCGTGGATTATTTCTTTTCTCATCCCATTTTCCTTTTGTGGTTTCTTTTCAAAACCTGCAATTTCAACTTTGGATGGTGAGATCTCGGATTCCTTTTTTTTTAATGCCATTTTCCTTTTAAAGCTTGCTTTCAAACAGCTCCAAGAATGAACTTTGGATGGGTAGATGTGGAGGAAGGGCCAGGGAGCACCACAAATACATGCTTAATTCCAAGCATCCTTTAAAAATTCAGTCTTTTCATGGATCTAGAGGATATTCTATCTAGAGTTTGACTATCCAACCATACATATTATATTTACATATTTTTTATATCATTCACATATAAAGCATATGTTTCAATCATAGTAAACACCATACATATTATATCTACATATTTGATATCATTCACATACAAAGCATATATTTCACACAGAGTGCACCTTACACACTATAGTAGCACACTCGGTCGCTTTCCGGGGCGTCCCCCACATAGGGGGGTGATGGCGGGATTCTGGAATCCCGTCACGTTTTTTGGCTATGCTCCCTTTACGGGGGAGCCGAGTTGTCAGCCCCTGGCAAGATCTATAGTTAGAATATCCCTGAAAAGGTCCCGGTTGGAAAAACAATCACATGTTGTCAAAGACAATTTTCTTAATTGGATTATACCCAGTGGTATTTAACAACATGTGCTATATCAATATATTATCCAAAGTGGTATTATAATTTATGGATTCTGAAAATACCTTTTGGGCTGTATTCAAAACCACTGTTGGTTCATGATCTTATATAGAGTTTGACTATCCAACAGTTTATATCTACGTTCGAATTCAAAATCTCCAGGAGGTCCGGTGAGCACACCAACTCAATTACAAAATTGCACATCTTCAATTATCAATTATCAATTTTGTAGGGGTGATCATTTTACCCACACCCATTCCTTTATTGGGTTTGACTATTTGGGCATCCCGGGAACCAAAAATACCATTGCCAAAGAATCTACAACACATGGAATGGTTTTTGGAAACCTGCCGTTGTTAGCAGAATGCAGTAGGGAGGGGTCAGCACAGTGGTTGATACCATAGATAGAATATGAAAGAATATAGAAGAATATGGGGATGGATCAAAACCTTCTGTCCCAATTACACCCAATTCTATACAGATTACTTTTTAAAGTAGCTGGTTTTGATCGATGTCCAAATTCAAAATCTCCAGGAGGTCCGGTGAGCACACCAACTCAATTACAAAATTGCACATCTTAAATAATCAACTATCAATTTTGTAAGGGATGATATTTGGACTCACACCCATTCCTTTATTGGGTTTGACTATTTGGGCATCCCGGGAACCAAAAATACCATTGCCAAAGAATCTACAACACATGGAATGGTTTTTGGAAACCTGCCGTTGTTAGCAGAATGCAGTAGGGAGGGGTCAGCACAGTGGTTGATACCATAGATAGAATATGAAAGAATATAGAAGAATATGGGGATGGATCAAAACCTTCTGTCCCAATTACACCCAATTCTATACAGATTACTTTTTAAAGTATCCGATTTTGATCGATGTCCAAATTCAAAATCTCCAGGAGGTCCGGTGAGCACACTGTAGCTAAATGGGTACGGGTCAAATTTGGCCCCAGCTCAATTTCAAAATTTCACATCTTAAAAAATCAACTATCAATTTTGGGGTGTGATAATTTGACCCACACCCATTCCTTTCTTGGATTTGACTATTGAATACCACTGCCAAAGGATCTATATTTCTGGGAACCACCAGCAACAGTGACAATTTCTTTGGAAGATTTTGGGCTGAAATTCGCATGCCAGAACCTAATACACCAGCATAATGACAACATTTGGTAGTCATTCCAAAGGCCCAAACAACCAAATCACAAGCTAAATGACCGCTTTTGTGATCATTTTTGAGGGACCTTTTTTTTACCAATCATCGACCCGGATTTTTGAGCCATTTTGGGATTCTATCTATAGGTTTTTTTCAGACCGTTTTTTTTTTGAAATTCCAGAGATTCTATCTACTTCAGGATGGTTATATATATATATATACCCTCTGGTTATTTAACAGTTCGCCATGGAAAATTGTCCATAGAAATAGATGGTTTACGGAACTTAAAAATGGGTGGATTTTCTATGGCAAACTGTTAAATAACCAGAGGGTATTTCTCTCATCGTGTGATCCCCTAAGTATGATGGGGATTCAACCAACCAACCGTCCCCGATTCCTTCAATGATGATGAATATAAGCACTAATATTAATTATTAGTGGTTCATACAGCACTTAATAAACCCGGAAAACCATTGTTGGGGTCTCCGACCAGGTGGGGGTTGTTGGATCCAAGTGAAAATACCATGTGGGCCCCCAAACGTTATGCTTGTTGGTTTAGTTTCCCCCCATGAATACGATAGTCCTGAGCATTTAAACATTTAAAACATAGTAAATTTGGAGTTCTGTTCGCCAACTTAGCTATCATGAATCAGCTAGAAATCCCATGACATCTGTATTTTGTGAGTTACATCAACATGGTGCAATGGTTATTGTAGCATCTTTAACCGATTTAGCTCAGCACTCGCAGCCAAAACGCGGAGACTCCCTAGGAGGCCACATATGCAGCCTCACTGGTGGTTTCAAGCCTCTACAGAAACGATGATATAGCGTAGTAAACCATGGCAAAAGCATAGCAAAATAACAAAAAAATCGTTGATACATGTTCATCATGGATCCACAATCCCTGGGCATTCAAACAAGTTTATGGTTAATTTTATGGGGATATGATTGGGGAATAGATTGAATGCCGTTTATAAATCAATGAGTTGATTCAAAGAACGCCTTTTATAGAAAATCATGTCTTTTTCGCATCAAGTGGGGTTTCCTCTAGCTTTCCCTTGAACCAATGATTGGATAAAACGAAGTGTTGCAATACGCCCAATGCTCGTAGGAGCCTTTCTTTTAAAAACTGACACATGTTGAAACCACCATCCAAACCACCAAACTACTGGCCAAATACCGAGTCAAGCCAAAATAGAACTATCATTTTATCTTCTTTCCATATCAGCTTTTGCATCAATCATGAGCTGATGCAAGCAGCAATCGTCAAGACCTCTTCTAACAACACGTTTCCTCGCAGTGCAACGCCCGATGATAGCAAAACATATCATTTCATTTGAATATAGAATTTCCGCCGTAGGCCCTAAAGCGAAAAGAAGATCCAATACTAAGGGAACTGAAAAAGGGAAGGGCTTACATGCTTTCTGTGACGATTTCAGGACAAAAATAGCAGGTTTTGTCCTGCAATGACTTGCCGCATTTTAGCATTTTATGGGACCTTGAGCCCCAAAGAAAAATGTAGGAACCACTCCCTCTTGCTCGATTTCATTTTGATGTCTGATTTTCTTTTGCACTTTTTCTTGGTTCACCATTGAAAGCCTCGCAACCAAACATACTGTAAAAAACTTTATCCCTGTAGTTGTGATACTACTTAAAAACCACTTAAAACCTGTCACTGATGGTGAACTCACCATTGAATATCCAACCATAATCACAACATGGTAATGTTACAAGAAACTTGGGCAACCATTCAGTCCGGAACATGATCCCCTGACTCGGCCATCACGGTGCCATCGGCTTGCTGGGTGCCGACTTCGCAAAGGTCGGCGCCAGCGCCGCAGCCGCAAGCGGTGCGACCGGTGCGACCGCTGCGACCGGCGCGGCGGCCTCGGCCTGTTGCTTCAAGCCCCAGTAATAAATCGCCGCCATACCGTCCATCTTGGCCTGTGGCAGATGTTGGATGTTGGATCACCCAAAAACTATATATTGAAAATGAAGTCCTGGTTTTTTGAAAGCCTTGGTTTTTTGCTGAGGCAGTTCTAGAGGTTATCTGGCTACAGGTATCTATAGATATAGCCGGAACCACCTCCTGGGCCTTCCATGGGCCTCCCTGCTATAAGTTGGTTTATCAACCCATTAGCTATTATATATAGTTATATATATATAGTTATACAAGTATCATGGTAATGGTAATCATATCTGTAATCATAGTGAAATTGGAGTTCTGTTCACCAAGCAACCCACAAATCCACCGATCCCGAGTACTTCACCCCCTATGGATCCAGCCCGTAGCTTCTGAAAGGAAGTTGGGCTGGGGTACGATTTACTATGATTTGGAAGGTTAGCCGTACCTTTCTCAGACAGTGGCCATGGATCCATAGGGAGTATAATAACTGGTGATATTACTAGCACCAGTAGATGTTAGTATATTTATGGATGCTTGGTTCATTCCAAATCTATACTCATACTAACTACCATCTGGTTATTTAACATAGCCATGGAAAATCCCTTATAAATGGAGCTTTTGATGGATAAGACGCCACCTTTATTTCAGGAGGGCCACGCCACGAATTCTTCATCGACTCCAGCGGCATGGACGGCCTTGTGACGATCCATTGCTCCAAGGTCCTGGCAGCGATTTTTGCAGTATTTTTTCCCGTGATTCAAACGACCACAGTGATGACCATTTATTAGTTATAACTGGTTATAACTGGGATTATACATTCTATAAATGGGGTTATAAGTAGTTATAACTGGTAAATGGCCATAATTACCAGAGATATGGAACCCAGGAAAATCCCATACCAATCCACCACACAAAAGCGACAAAAGGATACAAAAGGTGGTTCCCTATACTTGGCCTGAGTATCGCTAAAAGTTCATTTATGACTCCACTAACTGTTGTAAACCATAAGGGAGCCACCTTGCATTAAAATAATTGTCTAGGAAAACCATGGGTTCTCCATATCTATCCAAGGAAACAAGTCCAGCAGGATTCGTATCTTAGCCACAAACAAAATGGTGAGAATTGATCAGCCAGAGGCAACATGAGTCATTGGGACTTTCGGAGGGATAGACATATGTGGAATTTGGGAGGGGCGAAAACACGACACCTTATGTTTAGGATTCCCCTTCCCAATTGTTCAACTTGACACATGCATGGCACATTCAAGAGGGAAAATGTCGCTACAGCGTTGCGTTGATCCCAGCTAGCACACAAGGGTCAGAACAAGACAAGAAAACACATGAGGAGACACTCCCGCAAGAAGCCAATGATCAGTGGATTGAAATGAAACAATGCCCTGGTCCAAAAACATCCAAAAACATGTTTCAACATATTTAAATATATATATTTTAACAAATCCCAGCACAGGGCTGTTTCAATGTACCGATGCTGGAGGCTACCAGCATCAGTGGTCATCAAATCCTCTGACCTCGAGCGAAACCTGTATGGATCGTATGGATAGCTATGGTAGCGCCCATGTGTAGATGATTTAACATGCTTTACCGGTTTTACCCATTGAACATGAGATTGTCCATAGCTACGTTAAATAACGTGATGGTATATATTATATATATACATGTGTGTCTACATATATATATATATATATATACAAAATTAAATGTACAGTATATGTCATCTATAAAAAATGGATCGCTCTAATGATGATCTTCCAAGCACCTTGGGGCAACTGAAGCTCGGATGAATGGTTCATGGTAAGCG
Source organism: Cladocopium goreaui (assembly GCA_947184155.2). Taxonomy (NCBI): domain Eukaryota; class Dinophyceae; order Suessiales; family Symbiodiniaceae; genus Cladocopium; species Cladocopium goreaui. Next base: position 13,452 of record CAMXCT020001103.1, read on the forward strand.
GGTCCAAGAATGGCATAATCCTCCCAAGTATGGACGGGCGAATTTGTAATGGAATCACCCAAATGAGTAACTATTGGCGTTCGCAAATAGCCCTGAAGTATTTCAATCTTCAACACCCATGTTAGTTTGTTAAATAACCAATGTCGCTCTTCAAATCTCAAAAGTGCGATGTCTAAAATCTACACATTCTACCCTCTGGTAAACTAACATAGCTATTGAAAATGGCCATTTATAGTTGATTTACCCATGAAAAAAAAAGGTGATTTTCCATAGCTATGTTAGTTTACCAAAGGGTATGTTTCACCTCTCAATTTCCCCATCTCCGAATGCCCTCCACCCAGGGTACCTCCTCTTCCTCCACTGAGCTGGAGCTGCTGGAGCTGCTACTGGAGGAGTCGTCCTTGTTGGGATCCGTGTTGGGGTCCACCGTGATCTCTCCTGGTGACGGAGCGACAGTGGACGTTTTCGTGTCGATCTTTGTTGCGTATACAATGTTTTGGTTGAACTTGAACACTTGAACGTAACTATATACAATATACATAAAACAAATACGTGCAATATACATTCACATTTATATATATATATATATATATGTATATATACATATACTAGACGACGCATGGCCTGAGAGCGTAGAGGAGCAGAGTCTTCTGTTGTTAGTATGGAGACACTATATTACAAGGCAATATATTAAAGATGTATTATAGGCAGACGAGAAGAGTAGTAACAAGACAATATATCACAAACACAAGACAATAGTTTGCATCGTATCTTTCGTATAGTTTCTTCACACACAGAACTTTTCACAGACAGACGCTTTTGCACGCAGAGACTTTTACACACAGACTCTTTACACAAAGACGCTTTTACACACAGACGCTTTTACACACAGACGCTTTTACACACAGACACTTTCACACACAGACACTTTTACGCACAAACACTTCTACGCACAGAGACCGCGCCCGTGAAATCGCAATGTTACCTCAGTTTTTTTCGATCGAACATCATTTCGTGCGAAAAGGTTGCGTTTCGTGCCGTCTCGTTGGCATTGCCCCGCGCCTTCAAGAGAGAAATAGAAAAGAAGGAGAGAGCAAGAGGGCAAGAGAGCAAGAGGGCAAGAGAGAATGTGAAGATGCGAGGATGTGAAGATGAGAAGATGCAAAGATGAGAAGATGAGAAGATGTGAAGATGAGAAGATGTAAAGATGTGAGGATGTGAAGATATGTGAAGATGAGAAGATGTGAAGCTGAGCAGATGTGAAGATGAGAAGATTTGAAGATGTGAGGATGTGGAGATGAGAAGATGTGAAGATGAACAGATGTGAAAATGAAAAGATGTAAAGATGTGAGGATGTGAAGATGAGAAGACGTGAAGATGAACAAATGTGAAGATGAGGAGGTGATGAGAAGATGTAAAGATGAGAAGATGTGAAGATGTGAAGATTGTAAGATGTTATAAGAAGATGTGAATATGTGAAAATGTTTGACAGCCCCCCACTATCCCCCACTATTAGAAGAACCCTTCGCTCAAACGCCCTCGGGAATAATTACAAAAACACACATATATATACTATATATATGTGTGTGTATGCATGTGCGACACATCTTGAGTACAACAAATCTACTGACTGAATGCACATAAAATAAGTATATGTGTATATGCTTATATTATGTATATATATATATACATGCATAAGGCAAATCTCGAATATAGCATACCGCATACCTACAAAAATAATAGATTCAGATTATGAGTACTACATGGTGCACACATGGCCGCTACTTACTCCTTCAACAGGACAGCACCATGCTGGTTGCTCCGGAATCACCATCACTTGTAATGTCAACCCCGCATTAATAAAGCATGGTTTATGAAAAATGAGGGGGGTACTCAGGTACTCCTCCAATAGTCATTATTTGATACTTTTTTTATGGTACCCTCCCAATTAAACAGCCGTTTGGGGTTTATTAATCCAGGGTTGACATTACTTTATGTTCCCAAAAAGACATCCATTTAGTTTGGGATGGGTTTTTTCGGCCATGGTTGATTACCAATGGATATGTACCCTCTAGATATTTTGGAACTAGCAGCCGAAGAATCACCCGTCAGGATGCCTTTGGCAATCTTTAAAGCTTTTTCCTCAGCGCTTGAAGCACAGAGGGAGCTTAACGCCTGGATCATACCCTCAGGGAATGGTAATATGTTCTGCTCAGCCCCATTGCATTTTGATATACCCTCCTGTAAACCAACATACCCTCGATCTGGCTATCTAACATAGCCATGGAAAATCACCATTTTTAATAGGTAAACCATCTATAAATGGGCCATTTTCCTTATGTTAAATAACCAGATGGTAAATGTGGAAAATCCACCATGTGTAGATCATTTTCCGAACGGTAAACCATATTTTTTTCACATCTATGTTCGTGTACCCACGGGTATTCGTCAAAACGGTTTCACCAACAAACCATTCCTCAGATATCATCCCGTTCCTCAAATATCACTCCATGATTCAAAACGTCATACCACAAATTCAACCCATGACCTGACAAAAGTGGCTCCACCCTACGGCTATAAATGGCGCACTTGGGGCTCCCTTTGCTGTGGGATATCAAAGTTCCCTCCGGTAAACACGCATGACTGGCTGGAAATTCCACACGCTTAAAATGTACATCTTCTAAATCATCTGCATCCAAAAAAAGGTCAAATAATTTCCAATAGCAAATGCTCCAGACAAGCAAGTTTTTTACATGGACAGCCTTGTAATTATATCCTTCCAGTGCGATCAATGTCGTCCCCATTGTTCGTTTGAGATACCTGGTTGAAACACAATGGACCCAAATAACCTGGATTTCGGATGGTAAAACACTCGAGTTGTGACGTCCCAGGGTGCCCAGGTGACGGTCACCTGAAGAAGTCAGAACGAGGCCTTCTTAAGGGGTTATCAAACTTTCAACCTACATCACCTACATCCATCCCCATTTTGGATTTGTTCAAGGAACCCAACAAATAATATTTTTTCAAATTACTTTACTTCGTGTGATCCCCACCATGACATTTATACATTTTGTTACTGGCAAATCTTCTGGCATTCTATCTGACATATTTTCTGGCATTCGATCTGGCATATCTTCTGGCATTCTACCTGGCATATCTTCTGGCAGATGTTCTGGCATATCTTCTGGCATATCTTATCTTCTGGCATATGTTCTGGCATATCTTCTGGCATTCTCTGGCATTCTGGCATATCTTCTGGCATATTATCTGGCAAATCTTCTGGCATTCCATCTGGCATTCTATCTAGCATATCTTCTGGCATATTATCTGGCAAATCTGCTGGCATTCTATCTGGCAAACATTCTGGCACTTTATCTGGCATATCTTCTGGCAAACATTCTGGCACTTTATCTGGCATATCTTCTGGCATTCTAGCTGACATTCTATCTGGCATTCTATCTGGCATACCTTCTGGCATTCTATCTGGCATATCTTCTAACATTCTATCTGGCATATCTTCTGGCACTCTATGTGGCATATCTTTTGGCGTGGATACTCGCGGTTGAGGTCCGGCAGGGAACACTGGGCGTGGATGGTCGTGGTTGAGGTCCGGCAGGGAACACTGGGCGGGGATACTCGCGGTTGAGGTCCGGCAGGGAACACTGGGCGTGGATGGTCGTGGTTGAGGTCCGGCAGGCAACACTGGGCGGGGATGGTCGTGGTTGAGGTCCGGCAGGGAACACTGGGCGTGGATGGTCGCGGTTGAGGTCCGGCAGAGAACACTGTGGATCGCGGGTCGCAGTTGGACGAGGACGACGAGGACGACGAGGACGACGAGGACTTCAAGGACGACAAGGATGACAAGGAGGACGAGGAGGACGAGGAGGAGAGGAGGAGGAGGAGGAGGACGAGGCAGGAGGAGGCAACTGACATAAAATCTAACAACCCTCACCTGGCAGGTGGGGAAAAAACATAAGATTTCCCATCGACTCGGCAAATCACGGGTGGAAGATCTTCTCTGTCGAGCAGCGGCTGCCAGCTTGATATCTTCAGCATCGCCACCCCAGGCCTGGAAAACGTTTTAGCGCCTCCATCCCATGCCAAGTGGGGGCCCCCCTGTGGCCACAAAATCGCCATTGCTTGGCGGACATAATTCCCATAACGATTCGGGTTATGATACCTCTAATTAAAATTATACAACTATAGGTAATGAGGTTTATAAACCAACGTATAACTTGGGGGCGCCACATTGCGATAAACTTGGGTTATGCTTAAGGGGACCAAACACCATCAAGCATATTACCATTAGATTCCCAAGTCATAGTCGGCAAACCAATGGGAAACTAACAAAAATCTTCAGCAAATCCAGGTAAACCATCTCCCACTTGCTTTTCTAGAACCTGAACACTATATTTTTAATACATGTTTGCACGTTTAATGCCGCAAAGCTATGAAACACGCCTGTCCTTGGGATTGCCACATCCACTCGGCTGGCTTTACAAACCAATTTCAACTCAGCTTTACGCGCTACAACTCTCAAGGCTAGTCAATGTGAATGATCTAGTCACGAGTCACTAGTCAACTTCATCATAATCATAGACGGCAAGCTCACCCGCTCCAGGCTTTGGTTGAAATTCCAGCCAAAACTCAAGCATTGAAGACTCGACGGCAAGCTCACCCGCTCTAGGCTTTGGTTGAACTGATTGCTAAAACTCGAGCTTTGGAGATTCGATGGCAAGGTCACCCGCTCGGTTAAAATCCCTTCCAAAACTCAAGCTTTGAAGACTCGACGGCAAGGTCACTCGCTCCAGGCTTTGGCTTTGAAGACTCAATGGCAAAGTCACCCGCTCTAGGCTTTGGTTGAAGAAATCGCAAAAAAGTCAGTCTTGCAAGGCTGCGGGGGAGATGATGTAAATACTCTCCACCCGTTACTAGCTCAAGTTGTGCTACACCTTCTATCGCCAACGCTCTCTCACAAGTCTGGAGCCCACAGGGATAACGCCATGCTGTGTACACATTGGTTGGCACGTAAGTGCGGGACAGCATTACCGATTTGCCAACAATCCCGTGCTCTCCCAAGGTTTGATCAAGCGTCAGTTTTCCATTCACGTGATGCACGGTGAGCTTTGCGCCTGGCTTGCATGGAATCTTCTGCGACACCAATCTACGTAGGTCATACACAAGCATAGAGCGAGGGACGCTTAGTGTCACTCCTTCTCCGGTCAAGCACAGCATCTGAAGATTGACCTCATCAGTTTCATCAGCTGCACCTTTGTCAGCAAATGATAGATCCACATAGCCATGTTGTGCACCGGACATCGTCAGAAATTACATACTCACTACGCCCCTAGGCGGAGAGATTTTGAGCCAAACATGTCATGGAAGAAAATCATGAGTGGTTGATAGTGTTTGAGGGTTGTCCCGAAGTTGTCCCACTCTAAAAACGGGGCGGCAAAGTCTTCTCCGGAATAAACGATGTTGATATTGGCCCACAATTTAATTTCTGCTGATTGATTCATGAGTAAAAGGGCTAATATCCATGATTTAATTCTGCTGACATTGGCCATCATGATGTTGAATTTATGTTTGATTTCTGCTGGCTAAACAAGAAAAAAGGGCTGATTGATTCACGATTTTTTCACCCCGAAAATCATGGCGAACACAACTCTCTGACTCCTGGGTCATCTTACTGGAGGGATGGATATATCATTAGTAGCCCCTAGGAGAAAAAAAAGCAAAGTTGTTTGTCTCACAAAACTAGCGATTATGTTTCTATCTTTTTGGGGGGGTTTGGTCCCAGATCCAAAATTATTATTTTTCCAAGTTGAGGTCACATAATGTAGGTTACTATAACGAATTTGGATGCTTTCACCTGACTTCAGTTTGTTCCTTAGCAGCCTTGGCAATGTTGCTCCATATGCTCCAGTCATATCACCTGCGGGCCTTGGCTGCTTGCGTGGCAGCCTTTGCGATGTCTGGAATGGACCTGCCCTGGCGTCAATCGGGGATCATCGAATGGAACAGCACTGTGTTACCACTCGTTGGGTTGTTTGGAATATTATAAACTAGTTACGCCGACATCCGCGGCGTCTGGGAGATGTTGGGAAAATTAGGTATTGATAATTCTTGATATATGATTTAGATGGGGATATATTATCTAGTTGGTGGTATACCTACCCCTCTGAAAAATATGAGTTTGTCAATTGGGGTTACTATTCCCAATATATGGAAAGCCATAAAAAAGATGTTAGAAACCACCAACCAGTTATATATTTATAGCATTGAAGCATTCATACCAAGTCTTTGCCCCGTATATAATTTAATTTCATCAATCTGGATGCAATAAGCTGGAACAGTGCAGAATCCAGAGCCGAGTTGAAGCTTTGAGCCGCTTCTCAACTTCAAAGTGGATGTTCCCAGTGCCCAACGGTGGAAGTTAAGGGATGGTTGGAATGGAATGGAATGGATCTTAAGGTAACCCCCAAAAAGGTCAAAAAGTGATTTATAATCCAGGCACTGCATCATTTCCAAAGAGGAATAACAACTTGGATTGGCAAAGTGTGCTATACATGTGCCGAAATTATCATTGGATTCCAATGTCAAAAGGCTTCAAAGGCCCCTATGGTCCTTTTCAATAAACCAATTCAACTGCAAGTCGGATTTATATATCGCTGATGCAAACAATATATATAGACACTCTTCGGTCATCTGTCTGTTGTGTAGATACATGCCCTTCAGCGATCTAAGCTGGAAATGGTAAATGTATGAAAGTATCAGAATTAGTTCGAGTGCTGTCCAATTACATTAATGATCATTAATGTGGTACATCCAAAAAAATACATTAATGTGGTACATCCATGTACATCCAATAAAAAAACATCCCATTTAACAACCATTGGGGGTCAATGAACACATTTTACATCATCCCGGTGGATCATCGGGAATCGGGCCTCCTCTTTGGCTTGCATGGCAGCAACCTCGGCTTCACAAGACCATTCCACTGCACAAGAACCCTGGTTTAGGTCTGTTACAATCAATGGGACTTTCAGGATCCTAAAATGGTAGGTACCTCCAATTTAGGATCCTGAAATTCCCATTGGTACAATCACTATTGTTAGTAAAATGTTAGTAATATCAAACACTATTACCACCATGATTGGTGGCCATGTTGGTTTAGTACTGGATCTGTATGGAGACCCCATGTGGCCCGTTGTTCTGGAGGATCAGCCGTTGAAACCAAGTGGCGTCGGCAACCTTGGCAATCTTCTTTTTCTCCTTCGGAAAATTCACAGCGGCCGAACGCCATGGACCCAGGAAACGGCCATGTTTTATTTATTTCAGCTCTTATTTTTGGTGTGAATTTGTTAGATGTGGGATATATAATGATATATAGATGTGCAGCATTTGGTTTGAACATATCAAGAAGAAACGTCAGAAGATTGGTTTCCGGACGGGTGTCCTTCTTACTCATCTTCTTTTGGGCTTTCTCCTTGTCCTTCCTTGGTCGAGGCATAGTCAGCCAGTCAGCCAGCTCAATCAAAGGATTGATGTCCAAGAAATCCACAGGAAACCGCTACCGCTATCTTTACCATCAAGAAAAATAGCGGCTGAACTTCCCTTGATCCAAGTCTGGGATTCAAAATAATATATATATATAATATATATATATACATACATATATATACACACCACATGTCAAGGAGGCCGCTAATTAGTCATTCTGCAGCCAGCCATCCAATTTGGTTGAGACCCCAGTGAATAAGACGCATTTCATTAGCAAGGCTGTAAGCCTCAGGCAATTTAACACTGTTTGCTATGAAACTCCACCATTTCTCGAACCGGTAAGTCATCCTTAAGTTTCCATGGGCCATCTTTCTGGCAATGTGAAATTCCAATGTCGGCTATGTCGGCTATGTCGGCTATGGATGCAGGTCGAAGGTGCCTGCATAACCCATCCCAACAGCGCCATGGGTGACCGGACTCATCCTCTTCTTCCTGCGTTGGGACGACCCTCTTCCAGGGACGACCCTGGGATCGAATGTTGGCGCCCAATGCGAATAGGTTTTCCGAGCGCAGCAAACTGAACATGTTTGCTATTAAAAATTGTCCATTTATAATTGATTTACATATTAAAAATTGTGATTTTCCATAGCTATGTTAATTTACCAGAGGGTATAATTACTGGTTGGTGGTATACCTACTCCTCTGAAAAATATGAGTTTGTCAGTTGGGGTTACTATTCCCAATATATGGAAAGTCATAAATTCATGTTCCAAACCACCAACCAGTCAGTGTGTATTTGTGGATCTGTGGGACTGATGAATTTTGAGCTCTTCGCCTCTGGTCCCCACCCCTCTGTCCTCGTTTTCCTCGGGTGCTGCTTGTGAGGCTGCAACGATATCTTCTTGATCAATACCAGCCTGAAAAACGTCGCGCGGTTGTGGGTCAATAAATCTTGACCGACCTCCTAAACAGCGGTTGGCCCTCACACGTCCTCCCATGAAGGAAAGTATATACCAAACATATATATATATATGCACATAATCCCCCCAAAAAAAAATCAACACCAAGAAAACATATCTTCAAATGCATATCATCAACCCTACCTTTAAAAAGGGGAGTTCATATTTCAAATACACTGCAGCGTTGATCAACAGAACATTCCTGCCTTGGTCGCAGCAGCCAAGGCCTGGGCAACACTGGCCTTTGCGGCCTTCATCAACTCACCTGCGCCAGGTTTCAACATGTTGGCATCAAAAAAACACGGAGGCTTGGGAGGATGATCTCTCTCTCTCTCTCTCTCGCTCCATGTCTTTGTTGTTATGTTCTATATTATATAGGTTATATATATATATATAGTCTTCTTGGGTTCGATTTTTCTGGAGGAAGAAGTGGAAGGCCAGAATTGATCGTTTGCTGAATGTGGTTGAGCCAGTGCTCCCGCAACCAGGGGGATCTCTCCTCGGGCGGTTGAGCAACCCACCCTGCTTGGATTGCCCAGCTATCAGCAAACAATGGGGATGCGACCCGCGGCTCAAGGGAAGGTATGATAGTTACGGTGCTCCCAAGCACGAAAAGAACATTGCCCATGATAAATATTTATATATATAATATATATATATAATATATATATATATACATTATATATATATATTACAATTTACCTTGTGTGTGTTGTTGAACTCCGTTTCAAAGGGGTACAGAAGCAAAATGGATCGCAGAGTTTTTCTTCACTTGGTGGTTGACCTCCTAATCGTTTTTAGCACCGGCTTGGGCCCCAAGAAATCATCAGAAATCCCGAGAAAACGCTTCACTTAGTGTCAGGCCAGGTCCTGGCAGTTTCACATAACATGTTGGGTACATGTCGCCAATGGTCGAATCGTCCCGTAGACATCCCAATGACCCCAGTGGCAAGATTTGACGGATGAAAAGGCCTGCGCATGCCCACCACAAACTGTAAGTACATGTAAATACTAGGGATGAAAATAGAGCGAAAACAAAGTCTTTATTTGGATCAGTTAAATATAGTTGCAATAAATTCTCTTGTTTGTTGACTCTCAAAACTTCAATTCCTCCAATTTGGGGATGTTGAATTTGGAGCACCACTGTGTCCAGCAAGAACTGCAGCATGGAATCATATTCTCACGTTCAGAACGACAAAGAACATCCATTGTGACGACAGGATTATATGAAATAGGCCCGGTTGGAAGCCAAAAGTTGGAACATGCTGAAACACATCCATAATCCCGCTCGACTTGTTCTACCTAGCGTGAAGTGCACACATACAAATAACATACACGCATTACATTACATTACATGACATGACACTACATTACATTACATTACATTACATTTTACAATGTTTTATTACATGATTTTTTGTTACATTAGACGAGATTTGTTTGCATAAAATTGCAATACATGTCAATTTATTATGAAATTACACTACATTGCATTACATGTTTTACATGAAATTGCACTGCATTGCAGAACATTTTATTGCATGAACATACATTACAGTATCATTTAAACTTATTGCACAATTACATTACGTTACATTGCATTGCATAACATTAAATTACATTATATTACCTGAAATAACAGTACATCAAATTAATGAAATTACATTGCATTACGCTATAAATCAATCGGTACACACACATATACAGATATACACATACACTATTACTTTTCTATAGTTTATGTAGACATGAACATGCACAAATCACACATAATCATGTAGAATTATACAAATATATAATGAATTTGTGACCGAATCAAGTATACTATACATATTTAACATTATACTATACTACACAATACTATACAAATATGACAATCAAATGCTATACAAATATACCATGCTATACAATACATATTTGACTGTGGACCATCGCAGAATAATTCTTCGGGGATGGGTGCGACACCTCCACTGGGATCCTCCTCAGGTGATGTGGCGAGTTTGCCTCGGATGAGCCAACTGGACGAATAGAATATACACATATATAATAACGGAAAATAAAATAATAATAAAAATGCAGTTTCCGTTTATTTATGTATATATATATATATATGTGTGTGTGTGTGTTCTATGTACAGCATTTATGTTAATGTAAACATCAAATAAACATGTATTGTTTGTTTTCTTTAAGATTATACATATCTACATGTGTATATGCATGTACGTGCATACGTACGTACGCATGCATGCATGTATGTAAAATTGTGTATATAATATAATATGGAGATTGGTCCAGGTTCTGAATTACGCAGAGCTTGCAAAATGATAACATAGCCAACAGAATTCTGGGATTGGGTTACGGAGTGAAAGGTTATCGCCGCTATAGATTATATACGCATCCTGTAAATCTGGCTCCGGAAAATAATCAACTTCTTAAATTCTTAAATGATTCCCAGACCACTTGTGATTCTTGAAGCTGAGGTCAGACTAGCAAAGCATATGCACCCCATCAAAGCCCTCTCCCCCCAAACAAATGACACTTATACTGACACTTAATGATCCTCACCCAAAAATTTGGGAATACCAATCCTCTGGTAATCAAGCATGGCCCCGGAAAACCCCATAAATGGCCATTTTAATGGGACAATGATGGAAAATCATCTCAAATAGATTCAAATAGCATGGGTTCCCAAGCTAGCCATGTCGGATTACCACTGCCGTGGAGCGGCGGACCACTTTCAAGGCTTCCTTGATGTCGTCTAAGAACTGCTTCTTTCGGGCTGCCTCACTGGTGTCTGGCAATCAAAGTTGGTTCAAAAGAGCGTATTCCCCATCAAAGGATTGGAAACACCATGTTTCTGCCGATTTGCTTTTTAAGGTCAGGTGAAATTGGGCATGTTTTTCCCCATGGCCTCTTTTTCTTCCTCTTCTTTCTTTTTCTTCTCCTGTACGTTGAATTCAAGGTCAAGAGGATCATCTGGCAGGTCCAGGTTTGTTCACTCCAAGTACTCTCAGGGTAGATCTTCACAGCTGAGCTGAGAAAGAAGTTGCCATCACAAATTCAGCAGGGCCCTTGATGCACCTTCATTGACCGCTAAGGATGGAATCACTCAACACATAGGTGGGGCCAAGTAATCCCAGTCGTCTGCTGTCGTCTGTAATTAGCTGCTTGCTCCCCGCCGTGAATAGCTGTAGTGATTCCTGATCCGGCAAAAGGACCATGTGTTGTTCTATCAGCTTCGCCCGTTGTCTCTCACAGTTTGACCCCTATATCAACCGATGTTTTATCTCTTCAAAATGTGACATGAAGAATGTAAAGGCCCTTGATCTGCCTGACTCACAACATGAAAAATCAACTATCAAATGTAACGCACCATCGAGAAAAAACACAATAGATCAGTAGATAGTAGTTGACCGCTATTATCGTAGGATTTTACCCTCTTGTTATTTAACATCGCCATGGAAGCCATGGCCCATAGAAATGCATGATTTTCCCAGCTAGAAACCTCCATTTATTTCAGGGATTTTCCATGGCGAACTGTTAGTCATAACCAAATGGTATCCATTGTTATCCTGGATTTGCTGCAGATTATAAACCATTATTAACCATTATTAACCATGATTATTAACCATGATTATTAACCATTATTTACCATTATTGGCCATTAATAACCATTACTGGTACTGGTCTGCATCCATAGGATGGCGGCATGGCGGTACTATGATTCAGCTATAGGACCTCTGGATCACCCACGCGATACCCAAACCTCCTCGTCTTTCAGCATCTTCTGCGCATCCAGGGCGATCTCAGAGATGACTCGAGGGCGCTCTTAAGGCCCTAAAAATAGGTCCCTAACCCCTAACTTCATCAAGAACCATTATATAAGATTCGTTTGAAACTAATAATTAATATACCTAGCTGAATTGCAGTACTGCGCGCACACACACACACCAGATGAGTTCTAGACACTAATCATCGTTGACAGTGAAGTTGCAGCTATGTTGTCATGTAAGTACAGCAAAGATTTACACATACATATATACATATATGTATATGTATACATATATATATCTGTATATAACAACAAAACACACACATGTATATATATATATACATAGTTATATATATATATATATGAGTATTGTCACTAAATAATAACAAACACCATTATGAATTTATGAAACTACACCAAACCAACGAATATGTCAAACAAAATGGGATTGCTGACAACATATTTGTGAGGTTCCTGCCCAACAACATCGATGGCCTGTGGCCGTCGTCCCCATCTCCGCAGCAATAACATGTTAGTCATTCGACATATTATACCCAACTTCATTGATTAACATATCATTCATTGGTTATGTGTGGTTAATCAAAACTCCCCTGGTTTTTCTGATGTTTGTGTCTGGGCCTTAAACTTTCCCCTAAACTGGACATGTCCTCTCTCCTCTCTCTTCCTGTTCAAATCTCCAAGACTTCGAAAGATATTGCCTCAAAAATACCCAAATATCCCATATTTATACAGTAATTATTGTGGCATCGCCATGGTTTTTGAAAAGGTGCATTACCAGAAGACGACACGATGACCCGAGGCACATTCTTCTTGAAGGCTGCGATCTTCTCGGCCGCCTCCTCTGCTTGCCTTTTGGCGATCGCCTGGAAAAGGGGAGAAATCAGTTTGGAATCATGTGCATTGCAAATAGGAAAATTGCAAACACATGTTTAAATATAACAATAATAAAATCATCAACTATAGAAAATATCATTAGATCATATCAATTCATACATCAACCATCATTCAACACACAAAAAAATACCCAAAACAAGAAAACACAACATCCAGCTTTGCCTCCGGGGTGTTGTTTTTCTCACGTTCCTTGCGCTCCTTCAGCTGGTCGGTGATGGTCTCATCTCTAGGATATGTTGATCAGTGTTGTTCCAACACATTAAAGATAAATGATAGCCATGAGTCATATAACCATATGTAACCTCTATATTTACCACATTTACCCCCAATCGCACTGGTGTTGGGAGCAAGCTTGTTGATGATGATGTTTGAACTTTAGATCATTTGAGTATCAAGTGTCAAAATCATTGTGATTGCCAACAAAAAAGGGGAATCTTGGCCATGATTCGTGGGGACCATCGAACAAAAAAATGAGGAATAAGTTCCTTGGTTCTGTTTCTCTCTCCCCGTGTCTCTCTCTCTCTCTATACATAATGTGTATATAGATATATGTGTTATATATACATATATATACTGGGACCCCTAGAGTATGAAACAACATATGAAACCATTCCACAATCCAATTTCGGAGTCTGCGCCAAGCCCCAGCACGAATCAATATGACAAATTATTGATTTTTTTTTCATTCAATCCTCCGCTATGATAGGATATCTCCCATAATCTCCCATATTTTCTTATGTGTGTCCCATGACTTTCCAATATTGTCCCGTGATTTTCCCATTGTTTATAGGGGGGGTTCCCATCCAGCCATGTTTGATGACACCGACCTGACCGGTGGGTGACATCTGTCCTTGATCAGCTCCTCGATCGATTTCTTCTTCTCTGGTGTCCTGAGGGTTTCTTGAAATTGGAGGATCCCCAACAACCATGGTTGTTTCAATACTATCAATGCTATGTTATGGTCCATGACTTCGATGATCTGGGGGTACCATCCATTTTAAGAAACCTACGTTCATAAAATACCGAGTGCCTCAGAAACCCATGACTGGTTGGCCAGTTTGGTGGATTTCACCCCCAGGTAACCGATTCATCAGTGCTCATCATCCCAGAATGGATGGAGCATTTGAACAAAATTGAAACGTGCATCGTAGACGAAAGGAGATCAATTATCACAATATACTTTGCTAGGACATGGGGGTTTCCGTAAATGGAGGTACCCCAATAGCTGGATGGTTTATCAGGGAAAATCCGGTTAAAATGGATGATGTAGGGGTACCCCCATGCCAGGAAACTTCCATATGTTACTTTTCTAGTGTTTTGGGAATTGCTAGGCTGTAATCATAAACCGTAGGAATTCATAAGGCTATAGACAGGGGGTGCTATGTGCTCACTTGGGAATATGTTATATATTTTATATTGCATTATGATGGCATGCTCACATAAATAAATGTATGCCCATCTATATTATATATATATGTACATATGCGTGCATACGAACACACACACAGATAAATATCATTAAATAATGTACTGTACAAACAAAAATGCTGTAATGTCTTATGCTTTTTTTTGCATTCTTATAATTACTACTTATGAGCCATAGTACTACTTACTTAGTCCAGCCCAGTTTCTCTATTTGCCATTTAACTGCAACATCTACATGGCCCAGCCACCACTTTGCCAGGTTACGGACTTTTCTTCCGCGAAAAACTCGGGGTCCGAGTCCGAGTTCTCCTTAGTTGGCTGGGTCACTTCCACTAGAGAAACTCAAGCAACTTGACTACAGTATGCTTGTATTGAATAGTAATTCTTCGCCAAATCATGCAAAATCATGCGGAACCCAATGTATGTATATACATATAGATGTATATAAATATATAATAAATATATAATAACATATATATATAATAATATAAATAATTTTATGAATATATATATATAAATATATAATAAATATAAATATATATATATTTGCAAAACAAATCACTAATTTCCAATTGCAATGGTCATTGCGTGGGCGGTTCGAAATCTTTAATCACTCCATTTACTGAAAGGTATGCCAGGTGCATGGCATGGGTGACTACCCTGGAAGTGGCTCAGTCACCAATTTTTCAGGCTGCAAACCTGGAAAAAAACGTTGAAGTTTGCATGGCCAATATAGCTACCCAAAGGAGACACCAGAAAGATGTGACATGGAACTCAACCAGCACAGATTGGGTGTGTCTGAAAATGGGATATACCCCTAAAATCACCTAAATTGCGATATCTTAAGATGGAAAACAAATTATAATCCAATGGGTTTGGGGGCACCCTATTTCAGACAAACCATGACAAACCCATTTACAGCTGCAAATAAACTTTTCCAACCAAGGTGTCGGGGTTTCAGCCTTTGCGCTCATGGGTTTTGTTGGATGTGGTTGGCTTCATAACTCCCAAAAAGAGTTGTTTCAATCATCAATCTCCATATTTGCAAGCCAAATCAGCATGTCCGCTTCTGATATGGTAATATCACAAAACACATTTCAACCATTCAATTCATGTTCCATCATTGTTGGCATAGCATGCCATGCGAACACTTCGAAGGTAGTTACCCTCCGGTAATCAAACATGGTTCGCTGGAAAATTCGCCATGAACTTCGGGAATTTCCCAGCTAGCCGGGTTTGATGACACCCAAGGGTGTCATCACCCCTAAACTGTGTGTTGCACTTTGCTCCCCATAAAATCCATAGCTGGATCATCATATTCTCCAATAAAACTCGTTTACGTGGCCATATTTCTGGGTAAATGATAAAATTTCCCTAACCTAGAATAAGGCTACAGCTTGAGTATTTTACAAGAATTCACTGTATAAGAATTTGAGGGGCTCGAATCCAAGGCGGGCTACATATTTTCAGCTATGCCAAACACATAGTACTTTAAGAATTTGAGGGACCCTGGAATAGGATTGCCAAATTCTGAAATTACTGCTTGTACGTGAGGTTTGCAATTCCCCTGAAGAAAACTGAGGTTTTGCAGAAAAACAAGTTTTCAAACTCCGAACAAATGTTTTTTTCGTGCATGCTTGGATAGACGTGGGGACCCGGAACATTGTTTTCCCACTCGCTCTGACAAGTTGCGCCCACGGTGTGATTGTGAAAAGCAGACTACAGGAAACCAAGAAAACGACATATTGACAGACCCTTTTAGATGCCCAAAGAGTGCGGCACCGGGATTCGAACCTACAACCTTCAAGCCTCTTGTCAAATCTGCCAACTCCACCTCGTTACCTTGTTTAAACTCGCTCCAAATTGTGCAGATGCTTGCAATAGTACATAACTAAGAATGCTCTGAGAATTTGAGGGACCCTTGGCCTATTGTGGGGGAAATTTGCCGGCATTTAAAAATAAGAATTTGAGGGACCCTGGGCCTTAAGTTTTCGGATTCTTAACCAGCTCTCGGGCTGTAGGCTGTATTTGGGGATGATTTCCCTATACATTCACCATGATTCCAGGGTTGGGTTGTAGTGAGGTCGTTAAATTTTACCCAGAGCCATGTTCAGACACAACCCACTTCCTCAGCTACGGCGGCCGAGATGCTTCCTGGATGGGCTCCGACGGCGGTTGGAGGGGCTCCGCCTCCTGTGAAGGATTTGGGGGCCTCCAGTGATTTCTTATTCTGATGTTTAGATTTAAAATTTAGATGTTGATGTTACCCCATCTAGAATCTAGTTAAAACTAGCTTTAACATGCTATGACATGGCAATATTGTTCAATGTCATAAACTAACCCTATTTTGCTCGTTTATACTATTTATACATATTTATACTAGCCATTGATGGAAACATTGGAAATAAACTCCAGTTCTACAAGTGATAGAACATGTGAACGAACATGTTTGAACTACTTTTAGGTTTATCTTACCTAGAACATGTTAGAACATGTTGGAACAAGCAACATCTTATAGTTCACTAGCATAAACCCAAATCCCAGTGTTAACCCAACCAAAACTCATAGGGCCAACGCACCGTCGAGACGGAGAGCGACGTCGCGAAGGACTCCTAAGCGGGAGGCGTGATGTCTTGACGCACATAGGAAAATGGTGATGTAAGCAAGAAATATGAGGATGTCATGAAATCTAGAGCTGATTTATGATAGCTGAAATCGGTGAACCAAGCTCCAAAAAGTATAATTTATTGGTTTATAACACTTCTAAACCAACAAACAGAACTGGGGAACCCCATATATGCTGTACTCTGGTAACTCTCGTCGTCACATTCGGCACCACGTACTAAAATTTATGGACAACCCACTTCATCGGAACACTCGTTCATTCTGGTCGGGAATTGTATGCGCATGGCAGCAAGGCTTGACCTTTAACGTAATCACATGCAATGAAAAATATGTAGGAAATTATGAGCAAATGTTGATTCCAAAACATGATTACAGTCATGTCGTGAGGCGGAAAAGAAACCATATCATACCATGTCCAAATCTATCGTTTAGGGATGGTGTTGCCAATTGAGGTTTGTAATTCGATTTGCGTCATCATCTCAGGCACTTCCCAGTGCTGAGGAACTGATCATCGCTAGGGGAAAACATTTTTCATGTTTCTCAGATCACAAATTTCCAAGGTCGCTAGCGAATGGAGGAACAATTTAACACGTGATCAGCACAAAAGGATACAACACTGTAAACAAACAACCCCAGCAAAGTTTTAGTGTTTTAAGGTTAGCAACCACCATCCATCTGTAATAATGTACGTGCAGTATCACGGATATGTGCTGCTGTCAGCTTGCGGCGGCAGTAGCACACTTGCTGCCCGTATTGATCAGCTCCTGTTGTGTTTTGTGGCCCCAAAGCAGGGGCCAAATTCTGGGCCAAAAAATGGGGCATTACTAAAATTGGTAGCCCACCTTTCAAATTTGTGGCCCCAATTTTGGGCCCATGGTATATGCGTTTTGCCTTCTGCAAAGAGCGCGTTGAGCTGCGACAGGTCGCATCTTTCATTCATGTTTTCTTGCGCTTGGTGCCGGGACACTGGTTTCACATCCAGGGTACACAGTGAAGGAAGGCAAAAAGCTTGCAGGGCAGGGCAACAGCCCAAGAAAATGGGCCCGTGTCCCAGCGCAAGCCAAAGGAACGTTTCAAAAGGTGCAGGGATGCCCGTGCTGTTCTGCAGCAAGCATGCGGGGTTGAACTATGACTGCCACAAGCAATGCAGAGACATGTGCACAGCCAGCGGCAGTGTACAGGACCCTGGGCGCAACCCCCGGCACCCCCAGACATCAAAGTTGACTTACTTCCGCACTCTGCAAAGCAGCTGCACCAGGAAAGGCAGCAAGACTGGCTTTTGTGAGTGGCAACGTTGATTCCTGGGGAGCAGGGCCATGTTTGCGTGCGCATATCCGCATACATCACGCTGTAGCAGCGTTAAATTAGCAATTCGTATTGGCTTGGCCGCAAAAAAAAGAATGTGCTCAAAAGCTACTAAGCACGGTGTCGCATTTCGTATTGGCTTGGCCGCAAAACTACTAAGAATGCGTTCAAAAGCTACTAAGGACGATTTCGCAATTCGTATTGGCTCGGCCGCAAAACTACTAAGAAAATGCTCCAAAGAATAAGAAATAGTATCTTCCTCTTTTCTTCAGTTTTGAGGTACATTCTTAGTAGTTTGCACCCGAGCCATTGTGATTTGCAACGCACGCCTGAATAGTTTTTCATGAGCTCCTTAGTAGTTTTACGTCCAAGCCATTGTGATTCGCAACTCGTGCTTTAGTAGTTTTGCGCGATATGCTTAGTAGTTTCACGTCCAAGGCATTGCGATTCGTACCTCATGTCTTGGTGTTTTTTTTGATCAAGGCATTGGGGGCGCTTTTTCTGAAAGCCTAGGTGGGCCCGAGGCCCCAAAACCGGAGCCTCAAATAAGTGGTAAAGCAAGTTTCTCCGACATGTACCCTCGGAGCAATTCACTAACCTGAATTGAGGTATGTGATAGATATGATATCTCATCCCCCTCGTAATATTGCCTGGAACCTAGGTGGCGCCATTTCATAAGGATACCAAGGTGTATTTTACAAGGTCAGCCAACAATTGGGTTAATACCAATGGGGTGAACCTCAAATCCGCTAAGCTGCTAGCTCTGTTTTGAACCAACGCTATCGGGCAGATCGGTGATATATACAATACATGGTTTTACTGCAGGAGTTTTTACACCCCCCTCGGGCGAGCAGGGACGACTGCGGAGAACGAATAACCCAGAAAAGCATACCCTCGCGGGTAGCCGAATTTCTTTAGTTGGTTTTAGGCATTTTGTGCAGTCTTTCAAAGGTCCCTCTAAAAAGCTCAAGCCCGTAAAACCCAGCGCAGCGTTGCAAGGAAGGCACATTACCATGCCACATCTTGCGCTATGCTACAAAAGAAAATCATCGTCTCCCTAACGGTTCCAAAAGATCCAACGGCCGCCGGCCTCGTCACGGTAATACCAAGCCATCCGCAACCGCAACAGATGTCACAGCCGCCTCAAGCTCTGCTCGCGCAGATGCCTCGCACGCTGATGCCCCAGCCGCACCATTTCTGGTACCCGAACCACCAACATCCAAAGCAGGAGCACGACCATTCTTGGAGCCTGAGACACCGCCCACTGCAAAAGCAGCAACCGCAGGAGTCACTTCGAAGGCTGCAAGCTCCGGTCGCCCGGATGCCTCTTGGAGTTGGAATCGTGATTACTATGGTGCACGCCGAGAATGGAGTTTCTGGCGTGGGCATCAGCTTCGGCTTTGCGCTTTCGCTCAATGGTGGGCGCGACCGTGGGGTCGGCCTTATGACCTCCAGGACCTCCAGCCTTTGCAGCGGCGCTCTGCTTCTCTTTGCGTTCAAGATTGCTCCGAACCAAGGGAAGGTTTTCCTCATACACCTTTTCGAGGAAATCACGAGTGCCATCAAGAGGGACTTGGACAGTACCCTTCCAGGTCAACAGGCCACGGAATGCGCCACGACGGCCGATGTAGCTGACATATTCATCCTCTGTAAAAATGTGGCGGCCAAACATGAAACCCCAGACCTTCTTCCATGTTTTGCGGAACTCAACTGGGAAGCCATCAACGCCACGAGGCTGAGACATGAAAATCAACTTAGATAAGCAGTTCTCATTTTGGGCATTGGCGGCGACGCCAGCCGAGATCTGAGCTTTGGTCCTTGGGGGATCGGGGAGGTTGCCATATGCGAACATATCGTCAAATATGCAGTCCTGCAGGTCCTTCCCCTCACCGTGGATGCGGTCGCAAAAGGTGACGTCGCTGGAGTATCTATCTTCCACGTCCTCGTAGCCCAGCGCTTTTGCACGTCGATGCCTGTCGCGGCAGTCTTTGAGGACTGCTGATTCCACGGATGTGATTCCCCTGGGGCCCAGTTCTCGGCGTAGCAGGTTGGCTTGCTCTTCCGTCAAGGCTGTCAGCAAGCTTCCGCTCATCTTCCCAAACATTCCGAACCCGGCGAGACTTTGCATTCGCCGTTCAAGGATGCGGGTCCTCCTGTTGGGTTTGTTGGCCTCTTTTGTATCGCCACTTTCGTCCACTGGGAGTGGCTCAAAACCACATGTGGTGCATGTCACTTGGCCACTGACGTACTCAACCTGGCAGAGGGGACAGGAGCCCATGAAAGGTTCGCAGTACTTGGGTGCAATGTAAACACGGCGCGTCCTTGCGGGCGGCTGGTCAACTTGCATTGAGGCAGTGGCTTCATCATCATCAGTGGACTTGGCATCGGGTCGCCCCGTGCTGGTGTCATCCATTGGGTCGTCATTTGCATCATCTCGGGCAGTCAAGGTGACCGCTTTGGCTTTCGGTGCTGAGGCAGATGCCGCGCCAGTCCATGTGCTGGGCTCGAGATTGCTCTCGGCGCGGGACCAAAGCACCTGTCCTTCTTCTGAGATGCTGACCAGAAACTGCGGTGGGATGCGTTCTGAGCACAAAATCCCATCCATTTCTGTGCGACTAAAGATGACACCAGCTTCAACTGCTTGCCGCATTGCGATTTTGACTTCGATTGGACATTTTGCTCTTAATCCAGATCGATACCCCCTGCGTGCCAATACAGTGTTCTGCCATGTAGATATGGGCACGGCCACTGTTGACTGTTGCACCGCCGCCTGGGATCAGGCCGTTCTGTGCGATGCTCTTCCAGCTGCTTTTCATCGTACGATGGAAGACAACCTCAGGAACCTCAGTCATGGCACACAGGGGCACGCCAGTGAAGGCGGCTTTTCGCTCGGGGGATACATGGTCTGAGCAATACACCATGGTTGAATTGGCATAAAGACCCCCTGCGGTTTTCAAGGCAGCTTCGGAGTGACCCTGAATTGCACGGATTTTCACAGGATAATACGGCATGCCTAGGCCATTGTCGACAGGGAAATGGGAGATCTTTGCACACAAGAATTGGAACCTACTCTTGCCATGCTTGTCGATCTTCATTGCGGTGCCAAACAGGTTTGCGACAGTGATGAAAACATCTGGGGGCACTTCCTTGCGGAAGGCTTTGGCGAAATCCTCCAAGTCAATCCAAAGGTCTTTGTCCATTGGCACCTTGGCACAGGATCCATGCCCCCTGCAAACTTTGTTGACACGAGTTGCAAAATCAGAAAACTTCTTGTCGACGCGAGTTTGGCTGGCAATGGTCTCAACGTCGGATGCCGATATCAGCTCCAGCTCATAAGCCGTACCTTCAAAGAGGATGCCGGGCACGTCGTCCCCGTCTGCATTGGTCACCATTGTATATTGGTATTCAGGCAAATGCTCTTCCATCCAATATGCTTTCACGTGGCCAGATGCTTGTCCCTCGAAGCGCGCAGTTGCCTGCGGCTGGTACTGGCTGGATGTGGCTCCCTTGTCATCTGCGGGCTCATCCATTGATGCTGGTGCTGCTTTCGGCCGCGACTTCAACATGACCTCAGCTGTCTGGACCAGGATTGTTGCTCTGCTGGATGCAGCGGGCTCGCCGTCGCCGGCGGCCTTTGGAGGGTCATCTTTGGGAGGCTCAGCAAACGTGCCCGAAGGCATCGTCTTGATGTCGATGTAGTCCTCAGTGTCAGGTTGTTGAGCTTCGACGTCCTCCTTAGTGAATGACCTGCCCGTCGGCACGATGTGTCTTCGGGACTCTCCAAAAAGCAACTTGGTGATGTTTGCACATGTCTCCTGATAGGATCTTGGCAGCTCGTCCAGGACGGCGCTCATGTTCCTCCGCAAATCATCCCATGTCTCCTGGGCACACTCAGAAAGCTCCAAACCGATTTGGCCGACCCGCCATCCGGAATCAAGTGCGAAAAGGGTAGCTGTCCAATAGGCAGCAAGGTGCGTGCGATTTTCTTCAGAGTTGGCGAAATGCCACTGGTCTCTGAATTCCATTGCATCGGCGTACCCCTTTGCTTTTAGCCACGGATACCGCGGATTGGCACGCCCTTGCAGGCTGCTGGTTAGAGCTTTGAATCGGGGCTCCAAATGGTCGAAAAATTGATCGAAAATTGGATGAATTCCGTAATCTGCGCTCCAGGGCGCGGTCGTGAGACCGGCCGTCTGCAAGTCCAACTCCCGGGCCTTGTTGATGAACCATGTCAAGTGGCGCTCACAATCATCCAGGATCGTGGGCCAGTGCCCGTTGGGACCATCGTACGGCCAATTTGGATTTTGGGCAATTCCATCCTCCCCTACCAATTCATTTCCGAACCAGGACAAGTGCAGGTTGATGCGTGCATGAGGATAGCGCTCGCGGGCGTCCGCGGCCAATTCGATCCCTCTCTTTACCAACCTCTGCAAAGTTTTGCCCCAAAGCATCTCGTGGATGAACTCAGTCACGTACTTGGGTTTGCGCTGTCGGTAGTGCTCGGAAAGATCAAACTTCTTAAGTGTCTTCCTACGCCCTGTGATCAATGCACATGACGAGTCAGAGACTAAGATCCAGATTACGTCATTGACGGGCATCTCTGGCAGCATGATCTTTTCGATGTGGGACTCCTTTGGCAAAAAGCAGAAACTAAGGTATTCTGCAAGCGGATCCTCTCGACCATAGAACCTCAGGGCCGAAGCCGGCGTCCATTCGGTCATCAAACCATCCACAAGGTCCTGAGCAGCCTGATTCTCACCTTCATTGCGCATGGCCAATGCATACAAAATGCGATTGTGAAGGAGCAACCATGCTTCTTTGTTAGCCTCACGTGTGGCTTCGAGCGCAGCCTCGCGGCTGGCCGGGTGTGCTGTGGCATATCGTGAGTCAGCCATTTTTGCAGGACAGGCACGAATGACAACGGGTGAAATCCTTTTGGATGTTTGGCCCACCACAGCTACCCGGAAACACTCATGGAGCATGTCAGTCAACTTGAAGGTATAGTTCTCAGCAAGTTTAAGAGCTCTGCCCCTACTTTGATCATGCTCATGTTTGCCATCACATTTGAATGAGTCTAACACGGTGAGTTCTTTAAAATTTCCTGCAATAGTCCAACTTTTCTTCATTGGTTGACCGTTGTTTCCAAGAACACCCAACATACAACCATCAAAGTGATGAGTAGTCATGGATCGTTCTTTGAGGAATCTTCTAACCATCGGCCATCTCCAATATTTGCAATTCTTGGACAGTTCAAATGCTATCAAGGTTCGTTCATCATAAACTTCATCCACAAGTTTGACAAAAGATTTGAACAACTTGGTAAACTGTTTTTGTTGCTCTTTGATTCTTTCCTGACCCTCAACAGTAAGGCCATTCACGTTCCCCCATGGGCTACCTCCTACACAAGGCAACGATGCATAGAGTATCAAAGTGCCGTCATTGAAATCATTTCTGAAATCTTGGACTTGGGAGGCTAGCCGTTGCCGACAGCTGTTAGTGGTACCATCATCTTTTTCGGTAACCCTAATGCAGTGGCAATCTTCATTGGACTTTCTTGGGGTACTAAGCTTCGAATCATCAGAGCAGCAAAATTCGATCAACATTCTGGGCTTAAAAGACTTTTGGGAGCCCCCCTGATTCCCGGCAGCGGTTGCTAGTTTTGGCACCTTAGTGGAGTTCGGCGCCGCGGTGTGGCGGGCTGCTGCTTCTTCCACCTTTGTCGGGCCAATGCCAATGAGATGAATGGCATGCAACCAAAGGGCTGGTCGGGTAAAAGGTTTTGTAAGAATGTCTGCAACTTGGAAACTGGTTCCTACGTTGAGAAGATCGAACTGTTTACATTCAAATTGCTGTTTCAACCATTTGAAGTTGATGTTTTGTGTTTTGTTCATGTGTCTCATGGATGCTGATGAACCGGTGGACATGACTGTAATAGTCGCCTGGTTGTCCTCCATAAATTTGACTTGGTAAAATTCAGGGAAACTGGCCTTGAGGGAGTTGATGTCCGCGACACTACAACCTGTATCGACATTCCCATTACGGATTTCGTCAATTTCAGGGTCAATCCTAGTGAACACAACATCTTCTTGGGGCTTCGCGGCATCGCGAGCTGGTTTGCCCTGCAGCTTCTTGAAAAGGTTCAACTGCTCAAACAGGGCCAGCATTGGAATGCCCTCGGCTCTCATGCTGTGATTTGCGGCAACTACCTCAGCCTCAGTTGAAGATATGGCAACAACCGTTTGTTTCTTACTGAATGCATTTAAGGGGTAATACGTGTTGGGGCCTACAAGCACAATGGCACTGCCAGTGGTACTCTTGCTATCATGTTCGCCTGCATGATCTGCATCGGCAAAAAGCCAGAGTTGGCATTCATCAAAGGCATCCCCAATGAAACCCTCTAGGAAATGGTGCTTCGTACAATGAATGTATGACACCAATCTGTGCAAGGCAACGTCGCATTCTATGGACCATTTTGTCACTCTAGATGCTAAGCTTTGTGTGGCACGCAACAAGTCGAACCTTGCCATTCTGGCGGCAAAGAGTATCTTCATTAAGATCTTGCTGGCCACTGGCTGGAGTTTGCCAGGCTTTTCATCTTCACTGAGTGTGGGCCGTGCGATGCCAGCATCTGTGAATGGTGTTGGCACCTCTTTCAAGGACGATGGGCTGACTTTTGCAAGATTACAATAATTTTCTACACAGGACCCCAGGAAATCACTCATGTCATACCTTACTAAGTTCACGGGCTTGGCCATGACGCCAGCTTTGTTCTTCACGGCGTGTTCAACCCCCCTGAACTTAGAGGCCTTGGCTTCCTTTTTCGCCTCACGTTTGTCGCGATGTGGTCCTGGTCTGGCTTTACTTGCCATTGCAAACTGCTTGAATTTGTCAGGTCCATCTTGTCCATAACAGAAAACTGTTTTTCCTGTCCAGAATTCATTTGTTTGATTGCTAGATGTTTTCCAATCATCTGTGTAAACATCATAGCCCCCCTGATTGTTCCCGTCGGTGATGCTAGGACAACTTTTCAGTGTTACCTTTTTGTCAAAGAAAGTTATGCGACTTGAATTTTGACAAGTTACATCTCCCCCCTCATCAACCGGCTGGTACAATCTTTTTCGGGGTTGAATGTGGTGTCTGATCCATGCCATGTTGGTTTCATCATGCTCCCACCAGTCTTGTGTTCTATGTTGTGCGGCTGCTGACTTCTTGGCTTCAAAGGCGAATGCGAAAGGGTGTGCCTGCGAAGGCAACCGGATGTTGTGAAATTCACGGTGCATACAGCCAAAGTAGCGGTCATATGGCTCAGGATCACCAATGTTCACTGCAGCCTTGACGCTTGCCCATGCCTTTTCCAGATTGGCGGTGGGGCCAGCCATCTTGAAGTCATCTACATACACAACCAAAAGACAGTTGAGCTCTTGATGATGAAAAATTGAATGCCAAATGTCAGGTAAAATTTGCTTCCAACCCTGTTTCACCACACGGCTATTGAGATGATTTTCCCAAATACCCCCGCTATCAGGATGACCATAAAGGGCAAGTAACATAGGAACCATGGGTTGCCAGTACTTTTTCTCCCAATCTTTGGGCCATCTGTTGCGTGGAAGTGACAACCATGTGGGCACCCCTGTGAAGAGGGCTTGTATGTAGGCTTGGATTGCATCTGCCTGCTGTTTGGAGAACCCGGGCTGACTACCGAAAGCATCTAGCAGCTTTGCTGCTTCCATGGATGCTGGGGAAGAGCCTAACTCGTTGAAGAGTGCGTGATCGGAATTCTCGTCCCTGACATTGTTCCCTTGGAAAACCGTCCTACCCTTGAACTTCCGGCGAGGGTCTGACTCAGGCAATTCAGAACCCTTCTCATAGCAAGCCTCAAAGATTCGACCTAGGTGCACAGTTTGGCCATTGCGACGAGCCTCAGCTACTATGTCGCGGCATTCACGAACACGCTTCTCATCCCAAACACCCTTATTACGGAGATTATCCCACTCCTTATCAAGGGCGGCCTTGGCCTTGGGGTTGCTGGCAATCTCATCTTTTGATACAAGCCTAGCAACTGAAGCGAAAAGCTCGAGTGCAACCTTGAACTCAAGTTCCTTGATCTTCTCTCGGACGAGCTCTCTAATTCGAGGCCGGTGCTCAATTGTGGCAGGCGCGGCAACTTTTGGCATTGCCGGCACGGAAAACTTTTGGGAATTGGCTGGAATGATTTCCCAAACATTGCCTACGAGCTTTGCAGTTGCAGGAGGACATTGAGTTGCCTCAAGCCGGGCCGGTGAAGATTTCTTCTTTTTGCCCTTGCTGCCAGATGATGACGCTGGCTTTTCCTCCTGCTCCTTGGCTGCTTTCTTTGCTTCTTCCTCGATGATCAGCTTCCTGTCTTGGGGTCCTAACATCTTCCACAGTTCTGAGTCAATCCCCTCCGGACGCTTTGAACCTTTGTAGTTACGTACAATCCGGTGACCATCCCAATGATGTCCATCTGGAATAATTTCACCTTTGGGGGTCAGTTTGAGATCTGGAAATACGGGCGCTTCGGGTGCATCAGGCTCGACATCGCTGTCGGCTGGTAGAGGCGTACCTGGCTCGTATTCATACTCATCTTGCGGTGGATGCAAACTGGACTCAAGAGGCACAGCTTTGGGTGTCTGCGGAATGACCTGGTCCTCGAGGCGATCGGCTTTGGGTGCTTTTGAGTCGATCAGAGCTTTCAAAGGAAAGATGAAACCCTCGGGTGGCAATTCCAACCTCTTTGTTCTTTGGATTGTCAGTGCACCCCAGTTGACATGATAATCTGCGGCTTCCAACTTGGCAACTAAGTATTCACCCTTCCAATCATGACCTGGTTGGATGTAATACCCAAGGAAAATTCCTTCATTTGCTGTTGGGGAGAGCTTACCTGATGTGTTATCCAACCTCTTGGGGTTATTCCAGAACAACACTTTGGCACCAAATGGAATGTGCATTGCAGGGAACTCTTCACCAAACCTGAGTTGCCATGGGGAATCACTGCCGTCAAGCTGGGGGCTTGCATTGATCGCGGTCGCATGATGCTGCATGGCCAATGGCCACATCTTCAAAGGAAGTCCTGATTGCAACAAGTTGCTCCGGGCACCTTCCAACATCTGACGAACTTCGCGCTCAGCAAAAGACTTTGATGAATCTACGTATTCAATGGAAGTTTGGTGTCTGTAACCCAAATCCTTGATGGCCCTGATCAATTCTGGGGAATTGTCAGTGTACACAACTTGAACATCATCCTTTGATCCAATGAAGTGATTCAAACCATCAACACAGCTTTGTGAGTCCTTGGACTGGCTAGGGTAGACATACCGATATTGGGTGTGCAGATCTTTCAACACCAACGCAACTTGCTCCCCCCTGAAACCCTCTTCTACATTTTTCTTGATGATGACATGATCCCCAATGATGTGGTCACCAAACACTTCAGTTTCGATTCTCTTCTGACCACCCTTCTTTCGTGCCTGAGGTGCCATCATCCTTGCTCGTTGGCAAGTTCTGCAAAAGGGGTTCTTGGGGAAATGCGTGTACTGATGTTGGGTACTTCCAGCTTCAGCCAACAGATCCTCAGTCTTGCGGCTTCGGATGTACTCCTGCTGAGCGTCATCCTCCACCAACTCATCCAACTGCTCTTCATCTTGGGCTTCGTCCCGCTTGGCTTTTGAGCTCGACCGTGAGGTCGGCATTGCAAACAACTTTTTGAGGTGCTTATCCTTTTGAAATTGATCTTTGGGATAAACCTTGCAACTATCATCCAAGATTGGGACATGACCTTCGATCTTGAGCTGGACGACCTTGTCATCTGGACGGACTAGGATTGGTTTGCCATTTGCAGGCCATACGAAACTGTAACCCTGATCTACACATCTCGTTCCTACGGAGAGCACAGCTGGGGTATGATCAAGCACATACGGATGCACGGGATCTGGCAATGCGGACAACTTGACATCAGCAACTTCGTTTGCCTCAGTCGAACCGTTGGCTGTGACTAAGGAAATCGGATGCTCGGCTGCACGGCAGTTCTTGGCACTTACATCCCTCAGCATTCCTTTGGACACAAGATCGGATTCACTACCTGAGTCAACAAGCCAACTAACGCCGGCCTTTGGCGCAGCTGTGGCAATTGACGGGAAACGACCAATGTCTCTAAGAGCTTTGGGACCGCTAATGAACCTGCACTCTTTGCATGTGATGTCACGTGTGTCCTCATTCCAACAACAAAACCCACAACTAGGTGCAACATCTGAATCATGAAGTTTCACAGTTTCCTGAAGCTGTCTTGCACGAACCTGAGCCTCATGCTGTTCAACCTTGGATGAAACCGGAACATCTTCAGCTGTCTTGTACACCTCAGTGAACTCTCTTGGACGGTGCTTGACTGGGACTTGACGACCAACTGCTTTCACCTCGATCACATGTGGGGCCTTTCGGAATCTAAGACGCTTCATGCTGACACTTGCCTCATCAGTGCACGAAGTTGCCTTCGGCTGTTTTCGGACGATGCATGCAAACTTCTGGATCAAACATGGAGCGGCTGTGGAATCCTTGCCCTTCTTCTTGGGAGCGGGTGAATTGGCCCTTTTGGTGTCTTTGGTGGCGGCAGCGGCTTTGTCATCATGTTTATAAAAACATTTGTCACCACGTCTGCACTTTCCCTGGGCATGATAGATGCATGGGGTTTTAGCCATTTCTTCTTTAGACATCTTCTTCCCCTTATCATCCTTATTGCCCCTTGATGGTGAACGTGTTTTGGTTCTTCTGGGTGATTGAGTTCGAGATTTATCATCTTTGACATGCTTGAATGGACACTTCTTCCCCTTATCACAGGTACCCTTTTGGAACTTATAGCAAATCTTGTCGCCTTTGCCACCTCGTTCCTGCGATCTACCGCGACTTGGAGAGCCCTTTCGGCCGCCGCGACCATCGCCTTTGGCGGGTGCGGCCTTTGTGTCCTTAATCCCAGCCTTGTTCTTCTCCGCAATGCGGTTCCTGTTCTCCCTCAATCGTTCACGATCGATCAAGTTCTTCATGGATTGGTGAAGAAAACTGTAAGACTTTTCATGGGATTTCTCATGAGCACGGTCAAACACCTCGATGTCATATTTCAGCAACTGACTTGGTCGGATCTGCCTCAACAAGATGTCCCTTAATACAGCATCATCAGGGGTGACAGCCATGCCAGCTAGGGTAGCATCCCATTTGTTGATGAATCTTCGGAGATCCTGGACAGTATCGCCTACTTTGACAACACCCAAAAGATCTTCTACTCTGTAAAGGCTACCTGCTTCTTCTGATGTCTTGAAGTAGTCCTCAAACATAAGCAGAACATATCTTCCCCTGACCTGGATGCCTTTTCGGGATTGCTGCTCCTTGAAATTCAAGATCCTAGTTGCGAGGTCCCCTCCGGCTGAGCGCGTGAGCGCTGCTGATAACTTTGTATCCAGCGTAAGGAACTTTCCAGGATCTTGGAGTTTCTTCTCCAACTGCTCTCTGGTGCACTCTTGATCGTACACCTCGTTGAGCCAGAGCCACGCCTCATCCGGGCGATCTGAACAGCTCTTCACTTCATCCCTGACATGATTCTTCCAAGTTCTATATGACTCCGGAGCGGGCATGTTGTTCAGCTTGATGAGTTCAGCCTCCTTAGTTTTTGGCTTATCCTTTTCTTCCCTTTGGGTTAAGGCTTTCACCAATTCAATAAGATCTGAGGGACCCATTACTTGCTGTTGCTTGGTTGCGCTCTTGGGAGATTCATTTGGGGGAGTTTTGATAGCTTCAGTGGGAGTGAAAAACCCTGACTGCGTTGGCAATTGGGGCTGGTCGTTGCCGACAGCCGGCTTTTGCTTGGGACTGCCACCTTTGAGCAGCTCATCCAACTTGGCCTTTGCTTCCTGCGCCAACACTGCAGGCGTCTTAAACTCAAGAATCGGCTCATCACTGCCTCTGGCAGCCTGTGCATCGGATGCTTTGGGAGTGGCAATATTGAAGTGGGGCACGCTAGTGGTAGCGGCCGGCTCGGCGTTCTGGACGGATGCTTTCGGAACGGAGGCATGCTGCGCTTTGGCAACATGCTTTAACTGCTCCTGAAGATCATCGATTTGGTCCTGAAGGCTAAGATTCTGAGCCGCTGCCTCGTTGATCTTGTCGGCCATCTCCTTCTTGTAGTTCTCAAACTCAGTCCTCAAACTGATGAACCTGGCCTGATCAATTGCAGCCTGATCTTCATATTGCTTCTTTGTGGCAGCTATGGCATTCTTTGCATGTTCAACTGTCTGTGCATAGGAAGCTTCGAATTCACTAGTGATACGTTTTCTTTCCTCTGCAATTTTCTGATCATGCTTTGTGTTTGCCTCTGCCTTTACATCCTCTATTCTTTTGTCATGCGATGCCTGACCCTGATTCAACCTGACCTCCATCTCGTCGCCTCGTTTCCTCTCCTCGTTGAGGGCACTAATAGCATTACCTTCAACCTCCTGCAGCCTTTGCTCATACTCCTGCTCCTGCATTACGAGTCTACTTGACCATTCGTTTCGAATTGAGTCAACTACTCCATGCATTATCTGAAGGTGCCTCTGTTCAGCTTCCCTCATGACTTGCAGGGTATTCCCACTAGTAATCTGGGACAGGTTGTTTTGTATGAAGGTAAAGTACGCAACAACGGGTTGGAACATTGTTTCGTCATCCATCGGCTCGGGGTTGCCCCCGGCCATATTAGGCACAGCGACAGCCGATGGACCTGACCCTGGAACGGCGAGAGGATGGTCAATTGGGGTCCCCATAGCAAAGTAGTGAGACTACGGCTGATAACCTGTATTTTACAAGGTCAGCCAACAATTGGGTTAATACCAATGGGGTGAACCTCAAATCCGCTAAGCTGCTAGCTCTGTTTTGAACCAACGCTATCGGGCAGATCGATGATATATACAATACATGGTTTTACTGCAGGAGTTTTTACACAAGGCCTTATAAAATGACACACACCCAAGGTTTCCGTTTATAGAACGACATTAAAAAAAATGCCTTTTACAAAATTATATATAATTCCAGAAAATATAAATTCTGAGATCCTGGTACTTTTACTTTTACAACGGGTTTTGATAGTGCCAATCATTTTGAGCCCTAGGTTCACTGGTACTAAGCCACTTTACAGGATGGACCCCTGCCATTAGCCCAGGGGCAACTCAAAACAATATCAAAGCAGTCTCCAGGAAAAAAATGAAATACCCCCCAGTAATCAAACATAATGGTTTGCAATCATTGAGTTCAATGGTTTTTCCAGCTATAAAAATACACAGCTGTTTTAACCAGTGGGTGTAATTAATGATTTGTTTTCCAGCTATAAGATGCTATTACGTGGTATTACTATAAGTCTCCATTTATAGTTTGGGGATTGTCCCAGCTTGCCATGTTTGATGAAATCAGAGGGTAGCCACCAACGATTTCCACCAACCAAACCATCCACATCCCGTTGCGACCGAAGTGCCTGCGCCTGGTGCGATGGATCTTCAATAGGGAAATGGTGAAAAAAAACAGGTTTAGGGAAACATTCTGGCAACCTAGTAGGTTGCTATGGAAAATTGCCCATGTGTTTATTACTGTTTTTTGATTTCTATGTTTTACCTATATGTGTCTTTCTCTCTCTCTCTCTCTCTCTCTCTTTCTCGGCCTCCCTCCGTCGCCACCTCAGGGAGATGAATGAATGTAAGCTATCAGAATCAGAAAGAATGATTTTCCATATCAACATGTTAAATTACCCAATGGTAGGTAACGCATGGTGAACATGAACGAGACTCATGCCATAAGCTGTACTGTAAATTATCCCTGTGCCCAAAAATCATGAGCTGCAAAATATGCGACAGTGAGCACTTTGACACGCGCATTTCTTACGCATCGGTTCCGAAGGGGGTAAAGTTTCTTGGATGTTTTTGGCCATTTGTCTTCCACACCTGCCAGGTGACGGTCTCTAGATTTTATCAGCGTTGCTTCCTCATTCTACTCCTTTTCCTTCTTCTTCTTCTTCCTTCTCCGGATCTCAACAGCGAGCTCCGGATCTCAGTGGGCACTGCCGGACCTCAACCGCGAGCTCCAGAGCTCAGTGGGCGCTGCGGGACCTCAGCCAGGCGCCGGAGGAATGTCAGATAATGCCAGAAGTAATGTCAAAATAGATGCCAGCTAGTATGCCAAAATGAATGTCAGAATAGATGCCAGAAAGAATGCCAGAATGAATGCCTGAAAAGATGGCAGAATAGATGCCGGATAGAATGCCAGAAAGTATGTCAGAATAGGTGCCAGATAGAATGCCAGAAAGAATGTCAGAATGCCAGAAAGACTGTCAGAATGCCAGAAAGTATGTCAGATAGAATGCCAGAATAAATATGCCATATATACTTCCAAATGGTATGTCAGAAACTATGTCAGAATATAAAGTGTTTCAGGGTGGGGATCACTCGAAGAACGTAATTTGGGTTCAATCAAGTTGTATCATTTCCATTTCCATGCAGAATTAAATGATAATCCGTCCATGAACCTGATGATACCCATATATGGTTTTACATTTGATCTTGCGCGTGGTGTGCACGCCATATTGCATGCCATTACATGTTCCTTGGATTTGAGCTACTCATATCTTGACCAATTCTACATTTCAGTTGGGTCATGATAAATGCCACCATCCCATCCCATTCGACTGGTTAGTAGATATTCCTATATTAGGGTTAGTTCATAACCCCAATTGGGGCCAGTGCATATAACTTCCTTGTATAATCAATCAAGTCCCACAATAGTCCCCAAATAACCCTGCAAAATCCCAAATAATCCCTAATTAGACATATAAAAAATGCCACTAATCCAAGTCCCTATCCCTAATTATGAGCGCATCTAATTGAAAGAAAAACCAGATCATTAGTTATGTAAAACCAATAGATATGAAGATGCGAAGGTTAGATATTATGGCTCTGCCATGCCGTGTATATGGCTTCAATTTAGCTCAAGAATCCCCAATGACTTTTGCAAAATCATCCAATCATAACCCCAAAATAATTATATACTTGAAATATCGTGTAATATTCCCAAATATTCGCCAGGAATAAGCCCTAGCTTATCATTATAATTCGTGATTACCCTCTGGTAAACATACAAAAAACGATGGAAAATCACCATTTTTCATAGGTAAATCAACCATCAATGGCCATTTTCAATAGCTATTTTGACATAACCAGAGGTTTTTTTTGGTGTCAACCATGGGCCTCCGTGGCGTGGGGGAACGTCTGCGATCCCGACGCCGAGAGGGCGAACGACGCCTATGTTGAGCCCGGGGGAGCAATGGTGTAGCCTCTGGTAAACGAACAGTTTGCTACAGTATGGAAAATGGTCATAGAAATAGTTGATTTACCCATGAAAAATAGAGATTTTCCATAGTTATGGTAGTTTATTAGAGGGTAATCTTAAGAAGTGAAGAAATGGATGATTCAACCATGATGATAGAGGATTTAACTTAGGAGTTTTCTAATGGAATGTGTGTTTCCCTTTTAAAACAGCACACCCAAAACATTCATTGAGGAGTGTGTAATATTCTGGTGATGCGGCGATTACTGTAATTGTGATTATATATGGTTTGTTTGAAACACATTGGATCATCTTGGATACCATGATTTTATGAACCCTTTTCACAGGTTTGCTTTGTAGATATTGAATTTATCAATTAAAACGGCTTGTGGCAATGTGCTGAGGACATTTGTGGTCTTAAACTAAACTGCTTGATTTTGGAATGCGCAATTTTTGGTCACACCCCATGATTTGAAATTTGATCGATTAATGATTGATGATTCGTTTAAACTTCTGGGTCGATGAAACAAACCATGAGCAGGAGTGATCAGCCGCCAACATTTTGGACACAACAACAAGTACCCTGCAGTAATCAAACGCGAAAACGGAAAAAAACACATTTGTATCTATAATTATCTTCCTATTGCCCAAACGTTTCCGGTGGGTGATTCAACCATGTGAACACACCATCACGCCCGCCTCCGGGAGGGACTGCGTCGCCGGTCCCTGACACGGTTTTAGTTTTGATGCAAAACTATGGCGGGTCCCTTGGAAGAAGTCGAGATGGCTGACACATAGTCACATAGAAGTACTGGAGATACTGTACCATTTAAAAAAACATAGAAGTTTTGGGTATTTCCCCTAAAATTTAGCCCTTGCCATGGTCAGTCTTTGATAGTCAACAAGAAATTGTCATCTTTTGGTGGTTGGCTGGTTATTTTCCATTTGTAGTTAAAATATCTTAAGGATTGAACTACCCAGCCAAGGTTGGGGACAGGGGTCCGCCAGCCCAAGGTTGACACTATCGAGGAGAAGGATGAACCACTTTTGATGGGTGAACGGTTTGAACTGTTGGATAGTGGGGCTGTGGATGCATGACAACTACAGCTGCGGCACTGTGCGGAGTGGGGCTGCAACAGCAAAACCCAACCTATGCTTTTCTCCAGGAATCTCCCAGGATTGCACAATGATCTTTGGTTGAAACCGGCTCGGGTCTCAGGTAAAATGTGACAACTACGGTACTGTATGCTGATTAATAAATGTATAAATAGACATATGTATGAATGTATATGTGTATACATAAAAACATGTAAAACCATATATATATATATATCTATTTAAATCCGTATATTCAATATGTTTATCGTACTTACGTAATTTCCAGAACATCAAAATCATCAACATCCCAAAGCACACGGAACTCATCCAATTATCACAAAGGGCCTGGACCTTGAGCGAGACCTTCCCATGGCGACTTGATGAGCGATATCTTTACTGCAATTATTGTGACTAATATGAGTTCAGCAATTAAATAAATATCAATCATATGAGATATCTTTATTTTTATTTAGATATCTCCTTGATATCTCTATTTTGACTATAGTATGAGTTGAAGGTTCAAACTCCCAGGCTGGTCAGTTCCTGGTTGATTTACATCTATTTTGAACCCATGTACCACGGCAAATCACCAAATGGTGGCAGCTGCTACCGTGGGAAGCACTTTTGAGGTGAAATCTTGGCCAAACTATTGGGGTGTGTCTACTGGTTGTATCACTGATGCATGCTGAATTGTTTACCAGGCTTTCCAGTTGTCTGCCATAACTCCCTGAGAAAATCCTTGGCGGTTCTTAAGGACACTTCTGAAGAAGCGTGTTGACATGTGTTGACCCAACTCATGTCGCCCTTGAACTCCCAACAAGATTTCCATGTGATCACGAGCCAGCTGGGTTCAGGGCTGAGCACAGTTGAGCTCGCTGGGTATTGGGTATATAATGTTTCCCAGTGGGTTTTCCAACATTTACCAGCAAGTTACAGAACTGGACATGGAATCCGAACGTATCCATCTTTCAAGTTCTCATCAAAAAATCAATGGTAAACCATGGTAAATCTGGAGTTCGGCTGAGAATTTGTAACCCACCCCAACTGTGACATGTTTTTTTTCATGGAAAATACAACCAATACATTGGGAAACTCAGTTTTTTTAATGTGTATCCAAGGCTCAGGTCCTGCCTCGGGGTCAATCCCTGATTACCAATATTTACGTTATATATATATATAACATGCACATACATTTATATGTATCATGCATATCCATATGTTATTAATACAAGCTACATGATTATATATATATATACTTATGTATATATATATATATATATGCACAAACATGCACATACATTTATATGTATCATGCATATGCATATGTTATTAATACAAGCTACATTGTTATATATATATACACTTATGTAAATATATATACATATATATATATACATATACTTATATGTATATATATATATATATACTTATATTTATATGTACTTAAAAATTACAAATACATATATATATATATACTTATGTAAATATACTTATATATATACGTATGTAAATATACTTATATATATACTTATGTAAATATACTTATATATATATATATATGTGTGTGTGTACTTATATATACATACATATATATATTACTTATATTTATATTTATGTACTTATATGTATTTGGCGTGATACACTGATTATAATGCAGGCATCTCCACTAGGAACATCCAGCTCCACTCTGTCGCCCATTTTTCATTGGCACATCTGTCGCCCCAGCTGCGAGTGAAGGCGCTCGACCTGAGCGCTGCGCTGCGGGCACCGTCTTCTTAAGACCTTCTTAGGACCTGGAAGTGCTGGATAATTGTACTTGGCCAATCTATGGGGAATATGTGTTTGATGTGTTTAATTTTTTATAGTCCCTATGGATCCAAGCATCTTCTTAGGAAGTGGGACTGGGGTGTAATTTACTATAATTTGGAGGGTTAGCCGTACCTTCTCAGACAGTGGCCATGGATCCATAGGGTAATCGGGTAATGGACCGAGGTTTCAAGGCTTCCATAATGGGATTCAATGGACATTTAACTTAACATGATGAAAATTGCCAGCAAAAAAAAATGACATTTAAAATCATGTAGATAATTATCCCCTTCGAACCCTGGGATTTCTGTTGGATCTGATGATTTTTTGAGCACAAATTACTGCAATGTCATCTTGGGGGAATGCAGTTGCTTGCCCCATCCCCGCCAAAGAATCACGGCAAACATCCCCATGCATCCTCTATAGATTGAGGTTTCCTAGTTTTCCTTTGGAAACGACATCTACAAATGGGTGATTTCCCAAGACCATGTTCGATTACTAGGTAGAACAATGGACTCAAACCCCTGCAGCTTCGCAGCCCGCCTGCGCATAGAGCGGCATAGCAGTCTCAGCAAAGCGTGCGGCTTGGCTCTTCAGCTCTTGCTGCCTGGGATGTGGGGATGTGGATGTCCTTTTAGGATTGAGGAAACCTTCCAAGTCGACGTTTCGTTTGAGATCCAAGGGGTGCCAAGGGCCCACCAGTTATTCCTGTTGTAACCATCTAAAAAGACAGAAGCGAGACAATTCGTATGCAATACAATATGCATGAAACCGCTAGCCAAAGATGGCTTGCTGGCATATATATATATATTTATATTTATACATTCATATATACCTATATATATATATATATATATATTATCTTTAAGTATGCATATTATCTGGCTGATGGTTTCAACCCCTCTGAAAAATATGACTTCATCAGTTGGGATGATGACATTCCATTCCCAACTGTTTCTGGAAAGTCATATAAAATTCCATGGTTCTAAATCACCAACCAGCTATAAATATGTAAATTATGGTGTTCATCTAGTTGTAATTCTTATGACTGATCTACCATGGTGGCACTGAGCTACAGCGATCCATCCTCTAAAAAAAAGGATCCGCCACAAAAATTGAAGTCTGAAATTTTCTAACAGAACGAGCTGGAATATCACCATTTTCTAGCTGGGTAAATCAACTATTTCGACTGAGCCATGGCTTCAATGTGAAAAATGACCGGAGGGTATAACGTTACCCAGTGATGAATCAAACACCAACCACCGGATCCGTGGAGGCCATCGGGCCATCGACCAACCGTTCAAGCGTTTCGAAACCATTTCGTCAAGTGGCAGCATTTCCTCTTCGGACTCCTGATCAAGGCAACCCCCATCTGTACCCACGGAAAAAAAACCATGTGAATTTAATATATAAATATGCTACGAGCGCCGTTGCTTAAGTCACATCAGGTGGCACGGCGGCGATATAGAAAAGTCACATCAGGTAAGCAGCAGGTAAGCAGCAAGCAAGCAGCAGGCAAGCAGCAACCAGCGTTTGCCCCCTTGAAAGAATGATCAAATATAAGCTTTAAAATTCAACTCAATACACAAATTGAACTTTTTCCAGGCGCACGCCTCCCGATACGACTTTTACGAGCTGATACGACTTAACGCTAGCGCTTGTACTTATCATTTTCTCAGGTATCCCCATGAAGTTCAGTTGCACCTTGCAACAAAACAGCTAACAACGCAATCCCTCTGCAGCACCATAAAAATGCAGCAAAAACTCCAGTAATTACAACTTCTATCTAGATATTTTGAAATATCCTGAACACTTGTCCGCTTCTTGCCTTAATTGTTCTAATTCTGATCATGAATGAACATAATGAATGAATCAAAAAAGATAGCCAACATACATTCATGACGATTCTACATCTGTGGTAGGACCATGGTAACTACCCTCTGGTAAACTAACATAACTATGGAAAATCCACCCATGCAATTAATGGGTAGTCATCAACTATTTCGACATGACCATTTTCAATAGCTTTTTGTTAGTTTACCAGGCCGGGTATATGCGAAACATGTTCATCCATCCCATGAAACATGGATAAATATGGACATCCAAAATGAGGCTCCCAGGGTCCTGCGATTGTAGCAGCCGGCGCCACTCTTCCGCACCTGGCGCCGACGAAGGATCACCATAAAAATGGGTTGCGGAAAGTTCCCAGTGATGGTAGGCTTATGGCGGTTTGCCACATGATTGAGGCATAGATATACTATGATATAATATAGAAGTCTTCCAAGATACATACAGTATATAGTCTTAAAGATATAAACAAATGGCATGCTATTTTAAAAAAGAAGCTGTCCGAGGTCATCCTCCAACATCCAGAGACTCCGTTGACAGCGGCAAAGTAGCTGACACAATTAATGTCAACCCTGGATTAATAAACCCCTAGATTGTTTAATTGGGAGGGTACCATTTAAGTATCAGATTTTGACTATTGGAGGAGTACCCCCTTAATTAATAAACTCCCATTTCTAGATGATTTTCCCATTGAAACCTCTGTTTAGTTCGGGGATTTCCCAGCCAACCACGTTTGATTGCTGGAGGGTGAAGGTTGCCAAGTGACGACTGCAGAAGGCATTGACGTCTTGCAGCAGGCTTTGCTCCTGTCGTCCAAGTCCATTGCATTCCACCATGTTTTTATTAAAGGAAAGGGTATAGGACACTGATCAAACAGAATGGGTATAATATCAGGTGATTTCTGTTGGTTATTCTCATATCAAACATTCTTTTGACGCCACGTGATACCCTCTGGAAATCGAATCTGGCTCCTCATCATAGGCTTTGACCCATCAGGTTCCCTTTTCAATTCTGATAGGTTCTGCAGTTATCGCATAGATTGTGATCATCAGACTCCTGGCAGCTAGCAGCAGAACAAAATGTCAAAACTCAATGACTATGCCTTCGCCCGCAGCTGCTCCATGACCTTCCGCCGCGCATTGTCGCGGGAGCGCTGCAGCTGCAGCACGCGCTGCTGCAGCGCCAGGCGCTGCTCCTGGTTTCCAGAAATGGGGATACCCCAATAGCTGGATGGGTTGATTTCATGATATTTCATGGAAATCCATCTATAAATGATTATAAATGGATGATTTAGGGGTTTATTTCCATTCCAGGAAATGCCCTGGAAGATGTTAGTTGTTTGCTACGGTGGATGGTTGCGAAACCCTGCTGCAATTGATAGGTGGTGTATCCCATTAAGTGTTTCAACCATCCGAGGTGATGCAGGATTTCTTCCATCCACAGAATTTTAAAAACCTTCATGAATAAAGAACCATTCCCAAGTTGTTATTCATTGAATTTATTAAAACTTTAGGATTTTAGTCTTAAGCAATAGTAAAACATCCTAAAGTTTACCATGCTGATGGGTGACATCATGCTTTTTCTACTGGGCATGATGAAATGATGTGAGTTTTCTGTCAACATTGGCGGTGTTTACCCAAGATTTTTTCAGGACAAACTAGGAACTGAAGTGACAAAATGCTGGATTTTGAGCCACAATATTTTTCTGAATACTTTTGGAGAGACTGAGAGGAGTAAGAAACACCGAGATGGAATTTGCCTTAACCCAACCAATTACACCAGATTTTCCCAACATGCATTGAGAAGGATGCGGTGTCAGAGTGATTATATAAGTAACAATTGGGTGCAGAAGGCTCTGCTCGGACTCTGGTGTGTAAGCATGGTTTATTGAGGCAGTTGCTTCATTTCTCTCTCCAATTCATTTCCGTGGGACGTCGTGGGACCTCTAAGAACTAACGGAGGTGTTTATCTGCACAAGGACACCGAAGCCATCTGCAAGTGAGCAGCCGGTGTCAAATTAGAATTTGATTTAGCCTGGATTTCCTACACTTGTGCAGCAGCCTTTGGATTTGGGATGGTAGCACTTTCAGAGGTCCTCCAGTTGTTGTCCCTCCAGCTCAGTTTCCAGCTGCATCTGCATTTGCTCCATCTCTTGGCACTCCTGTGTCAGGCAGTGCTTGGGATGGTTCTCCGGTGGGAAATGGTGAAATCCCGTAGAATCCTAGAAATGGAAGTTTGAATGCGAAAAATCATCCAAGTACATGGGGGGTTGCCCAGCAAACCATATTTGATGACACCGGAGGGACCTCATGGGACCCCCAATAGGTCTGGAAGCCCTTGAAGTCTCTCTTTGGCGCTGGCGGCCCAGCCCAAAGCCCTAAGTTTTGTTTCCTACATCATGAATCACATAATATCCCAATTCTTGTAACTTGTTCATCAAGTAGATATTGTAATCAGGCTTGTTTAAAAGTTAAACCGGTTGAACCCCACTTCTATCTATTTCCCCTGAAATGACACAAGGTGGCCGCCATACTATATATAATTATGACTACAATAAACCCCAGTTACATTAAGCGCTTGTGAATTAAACCAACTTAGCTAACTTAGCCACTATCATTCGGTTGGGTCCCACTCAATTCGTAGCTCCAACTAGCTCCCCATTTTAACGTGTTGTATTTCATCGAGTGGGATGGGTACCATATATGGAATATTACCCCCTGGTTATTTAACATAGCCATGGAAAATGGCCCATTTATAGATGATTTTCCTATTAAAAAAGGTGATGTTCCATGGCGATGTTAAATAACCAGATGGTAATATGTAATGATGAACGATGATGAATGAGGGTCTGTCTGAAAATGGGGTGTGCCTCTTTTTGTGGCCATCGTTTTTGGGGAAAATGACTGACTAACCAATGAATTTAGGAGGTATCATATTTTCAGACAAACCCGTGTCATCCAACCATAAGGGAATCTAGATATCCTCTGGGAAAAAAACAAAACTAACATCACAAACTGGAAAATCACCATGTTCAATGGGTAAATCACCTATTTCTATAGCCATTTTATGCCATTTTCCATGGCAAACTGTCAATTTACCAGATGTCATTATACCATGGCAAACTGTCAATTTTCCATCGCGCATCGCTCCCGCGCCTCCTTCAGCCTTTCCTTGCGACAGCGACGTCGCTCGACGCTGTGCGCCTGGCTTTGATCCACCACCTGGCGCAGAGAGCGCCGTCCAGACCCTGCCAGTCATCGGGGTTGGAAGATGACTTTCTACTCAAACTTGGCTATTTTCAGGGTCTATGTCAGTTTAGCAAACACGAAATGAACTATTTTTAGTGCTCAGATCGCGATCCCAGAATTTCTGATGTTTCAAGGGAAAGATCTTGAGGA
This sequence comes from Cladocopium goreaui, assembly GCA_947184155.2. NCBI lineage: Eukaryota > Dinophyceae > Suessiales > Symbiodiniaceae > Cladocopium > Cladocopium goreaui. Next base: position 55,454 of record CAMXCT020001103.1, read on the forward strand.
ACTCAGTGTGTTTGGGAAGGACTATGGTTTCCTGAAGATGTTCCTTAAACCAATCCATCGAATAACCTATATTTACTTTTCATTGCTCCCCAGCAAACTAACACAGTGATATGGAAACACACCAAACATGTGGATTATGTTCATGGGTTTTCTATGGTATTCATTGGAGGGCAGGAGGATGTGGACCCCCCAAAAAATCTTATCCGTCTCAATTACAAAGCGGGGCACCCCGGGTTAGAAGTTGAGCCCCATGAATACTATAGTTCTCAGTTTTAAGTATCATAAACCGTGCTATGTTGGAGTGAATACTAGTGAAATACTGTATCATAAAACCCCATGAATACTATAGTTATCATTTTTAAGTATCATAAACCGTGCTATGTTGGAGTGAATACTAGTGAAATACTGTATCATAAAACCCCATGAATACTATAGTTATCATTTATAAGTATCATAAACCATGCTATGTTGGAGTGAATACTAGTGAAATACTGTATCATAAAACCCCATGAATACTATAGTTATCAGTTTTAAGTATCATAAACCGTGCTATGTTGGAGTGAATACTAGTGAAATACTGTATCATAAAACCCCATGAATACTGTAGTTATCAGTTATAAGTATCATAAACCGTGCTATGTTGGAGTGAATACTAGTGAAATACTGTATCATAAAACCCCATGAATACTATAGTTATCATTTATAAGTATCATAAACCATGCTATGTTGTAGTGAATACTAGTGAAATACTGTATCATAAAACCCCATGAATACTATAGTTATCAGTTTTAAGTATCATAAACCGTGCTATGTTGGAGTGAATACTAGTGAAATACTGTATCATAAAACCCCATGAATACTATAGTTATCAGTTATAAGTATCATAAACCGTGCTATGTTGGAGTGAATACTAGTGAAATACTGTATCATAAAACCCCATGAATACTGTAGTTATCAGTTATATATAAGTATCATAAACCGTGCTATGTTGGAGTGAATACTAGTGAAATACTGCATCATAAAACCCCATGAGTACTATAGTTATCAGTTATAATTATCATAAACCGTAGTTACCAACCGTGATTTTTTGGAGTTATGTTCACCAACCCTGCACCAACGTACACAGGGGCCCGTATTGTAGCGGAGCAGGCCCCCGCCGGCCAGGTACCCTCTGGTAGTGACTAACATAGCTATTGAAAATGGCCATTGAAATAGTGGATTTTCCCATTAATAGCATGGTGATTTTCCATAGTTATGTAAACGTTTACCAGAGATAATATGTAAGAACATATTACTTGCAGAAACCCGACATTCTTTTTGTGATCTTGTATGTCCCTCAAATATTCATTCTTAAAAGTGTGGTTGGTAATCCCTACAGGTTTAATTGATTGAAAAACACGTGCTCTAGTGATAACTCCCTGAATCCACGTTTAAACAGCATTTGGATCCAAGTGCTAGTCTTACACGCAGAACCCCCGGCTTCGCATGCTTCTCTCATCATTATGGATACATATATAAATATCGTTATATATGTATATATGTATATATACATATACATAAAACATCATAAAACTATATAGATGTGATATATGATATATGTATATATGCATAACACCATATATACATATATTCCTTCCCCCATTTTTGGAAAACAACAAATTCCGACTTAACTGCGCCTTCTGCGCCACGCGACAGGCTTCGTCCACACGATGACATCGGGCAGAAAGGGTGGCAAGCTGCGACTCCATCCTCACCGTGAAAACCATGAACGGATTGGTTTAAGGGAAATAATTACAGGAAAATCCCCATATTTCAGAGGAAAAAGAATGGTTGATGGTTTCCTGTAGGTTTTCCCTTTAACTAATCCACTGAAATATATCACGCAAGAAACGTATAGCAGTGTAATGTATATAGAAATTCCTTTATACCAATACCATTTAAAATTATAAGAAATGTATAGAAAAGTAAAGCCAATACCATATCCCCAAGTCATCACCATTTTTATGGGTCGTATAAACTCATCGTCGGTGATTCAGATACAGAAGGGGAACACGCTTGGGAGTTTTAGCGACAAAAAAATGTCACTATCAGTGTCCAGCCGATCCTGGTGAGACCCATTACGATATCTGGCAGGTGGTTGACCTATACCCCTCTGAAAAATATGAGTTCGTCAGTTGGGATGATGAAATTCCCAATATATGGAAAATAATCCAAATAAAACATGTTCCAAACCACCAACCAGATATGTATTGATTAGGATATTGGATGATATTGGGGGTATGAGATTCTCCTTGATATGTGTCGCTGGCTTGCGACAATGTCATCCCCAACCAGATGGAAAAGTAAATCCCTACTAATTTCATGGTGATTTATTTTCCAATCGTTTCCATCTAGTTGGGGATGACTATAACTAACATCTATTAACATCTAATATTTGATGGTGGTGTACTTTTCCAATAAACATATATATACATATATATATATATATACCCATAGGATCCATGGTGCTGGTATATATGCTAACATGACTGAGGTATATTGATGGGATCCATGGCACACCATATATAGCAGCACCCTGGATCCTATCGGAAACTCCGATTGTCCCTGGCTGCTCCGATAAGATCGGATCGCAGGAACACCGGACACCGAACCAAAAATCACCCTGCTGCATTGACCTTGAGGGACCTGCTGCGCATGTTTGTGCAGAAACGGGACACACACGCAGGTATCACGTGCATATATATATATATATTATAATGTATGTATGTATGTATGTATGTATGTATGTATGCATGCATGCATGCATGCATGTATGTATGTATGTATATATGTATATATGTATGTACATACGTATTTATGTATGTATGTATGTATGTATGTATGTATGTATGTATGTATGTATGTATTCATGTATGTATGTATGTATGTATGTATGTATGTATGTATGTATGTATGCATGTAATTGCATGTATGTACGTATGTATGTATGTATGTATGTCATGTGCGTGTGCGTGTGCGTGTCTGTATGTATGTATGTATGTATGTACGTACGTATTTATGTATGTATGTATGTATGTATATATGTATGTATGTATGTATGTATGTATGTATGTATGTATGTATGTATGTATGTATGTATGTATGTATGTATGTATGTATGTATGTATGTATGTATGTGTGTGTGTGGTTGTATTGATTATCAATGATTAATTATCGGGCTTCTCTACGAAGCCAACTATATATTCTATCCTTTCGCCATCAGCCACATCCACATCCAAAACTCCGCACACCAGGGAACTCTTTCACTTCTTCTTTCCTTGGTGGCATATGTTTGCTGCTGGTGCCAGGCTCATGGGTGGGACGTTTTAAGTGATCACTGGTTGAAATCTGCACCAAACAAACCGTTCCTCCATAGTGGTTTCACCATTTTTATCGCCAACTTCTCTTGTAAGAAAGTGCGCTTCATCTCTGTCCGCGCCCAGCCAAACAGTCACTGGCTTGATTGATGAGACACCCATAAAGCAAAGCATATACTATAATTGTATATAATTGTTAAACCATACCAGTGCTAATAATCAAAGTAATGTGCTAATGAATTTACACGAGACTTATCATATAATCATACCAAGCCATTCTTTAAATTTCAAAGTCATGTGTTAGTTTCAACATTTCGGTTGCTGGTGCGCCATCCCAGTCCTCAGTGATTTTCGATTGGACATGGGTTTTCCATGGTTTTCCATTATACCCCTATGAAATCCCCCATAAAAATCCCATGAAACCCCAAGAAACATCCAAGGCTCAGTGCGGCATCCCTCCTCTCCAGCGTCCTTTGCGTCTCCTGCAGCGTCTCCTGCGTCAGCCGCAAGCGGCTCTGCGCTGCCTGCAGCGCAGGCACCTCCGAGCCGCTGAACGTGGCAAGATCCTCTGCCTCCGCGGTAAGGGCCGCGCGAGTGATCTCCAGCTCCTGGGGTCGGTGGAGGCAGCCCTGCACCAAAAATGGATGGAACTAATGGGAAAAACACCATAAAACACCTGTCATTTTTCTGATCTGATATCAAGACTTGCACAGAACCCATTGAAAGTGAGCGATTTACGAAAGTTTGTTTGAATGGTCTGCACCAACCGTTATCCCGAAGGAAGACCGGTACGTGTAGTGTTTTCCACGTGAGAACTGCGGGTCCTGTCGCAAGTGAGCCAAATCTTCTTCCTGGAAGCAAGTTGACAAAAAAAATTGTCTCTGGAGATCAACCAGCTGGATAGTTCGGCAGTTCTGGTGTATGTATATATATATATACACAATATTATACACACAATTGAATACATGGACATGTAGTTGTCCCAGTTACCCCATCTTACCTCCATAGAATGCCCATTCTTCCGTTGTGACCTTGCTCCATTCCAGAACCAGGGGGGATAACCATGTTTTTCCTAGTAGCAAAGTAGTGTTGTTCCAGCTCATGCTGCCCCCAGTGACTGATCAAAATACTCTGCTTACCAAACAAATGCATGATGCTGGACTTGATTTTTTCCCTGAGATATGGCAGGCCGTGAGCCCCGTAACCCAACATAATTTCCATGTAGTTCGATTGATTATCTCCATGTCTGGCTGGGGGAGAGGGAAAAAACTATTTTGTTGTTGCTTGACATCTATCTCTTACACAAACACCATCATTGCATGGAATCCAGTTGCTTGAAATGATCCTTTCGATCTATAACTATAGCACCAAAAATGGCATGAAATTACCTACAATTCACCTTTAAAAACAACTTCAAGCATGTCCCAGTTTCATTTGATGACCTACCCCGTTCTTGCCGATTCCCGCTCTGCGCTCCTCCTTCTGCCGGCTGCTTTGCAGCTGCTGCTCACTCAACTGGACGCCCATCTTCACCAGTCGTTCGTCGGCTTCGGAAACCTGTCCCATTTTACGACATTCCGAGATGTTGAAAAAACACTTTGGCCTTAAGCCAATCCGCTGGTGCTTGGTGCTGAATCATTGTTCCCCACCTGCCAGGTGAGGGTTGTTAGATTTTATGTCAGTTGCCTCCTCGTCCTCCTCCTCCTCCTCCTCCTCGTCCTCCTCCTCTCCTCCTCCTCCTCGTCCTCCTCGTCGTCCTCGTCGTCCTCGTCCTCCTGCTCAACTGCGACTCGCGATCCACAGTGTTCGCTGTCGGACCTCAACCACGACCATCCACGCCCAGTGTTCCCTGCCGGACCTCAACCGCGACCATCCACGCCCAGTGTTCCCTGCCGGACCTCAACCACGACCATCCACGCCCAGTGTTCCCTGCCGGACCTCAACCACGACCATCCACGCCCAGTGTTCCCTGCCGGACCTCAACCGCGAGTATCCACGCCCAGTGTTCCCTGCCGGACCTCAACCACGACCATCCACGCCCAGTGTTCCCTGCCGGACCTCAACCGCGAGTATCCACGCCAAAAGATATGCCACATAGAGTGCCAGAAGATATGCCAGATAGAATGTTAGAAGATATGCCAGATAGAATGCCAGATAGAATGCCAGATAGAATGTCAGCTAGAATGCCAGAAGATATGCCAGATAAAGTGCCAGAATGTTTGCCAGATAGAATGCCAGCAGATTTGCCAGATAATATGCCAGAAGATATACTAGATAGAATGCCAGATGGAATGCCAGAAGATTTGCCAGATAATATGCCAGAAGATATGCCAGATAGAATGCCAGATGGAATGCCAGAAGATATGCCAGAACATATGCCAGAAGATATGCCAGAAGATATGCCAGAACATCTGCCAGAAGATATGCCAGAACATCTGCCAGAAGATATGCCAGGTAGAATGCCAGAAGATATGCCAGATAGAATGCCAGATCGAATGCCAGAAAATATGTCAGATAGAATGCCAGAAGATTTGCCAGTAACAAAATGTATAAATGTCATGGTGGGGATCACACGAAGTAAAGTAATTTCTTTTTTTTACACATAGATGTCATCAAAGAACCTCACAAAAGATGATTGAAGGACATCAAAATGATGGTGAAAAACAATATGAACCGAGACGGTTGGCCATGACGAGTTCGTGATCCACGGGCACTAAGGCGATTTCAACCTAAATACCCATTATATCATATGATTTCGTATGATACCCTCCTGTAAACCAACATAACTATGGAAAATCACCGTTTTTAATGGGAAAACTCACTATAAATGGCCATTTTCAATAATTATGTTAGTTTACCAATTACCAAAGGGTACCCTCCTGTAAAACTAACAAAGGAATGGAAAATCCATGGAAAATGATCTACAAATGATGGATTTTCCACATAGAACTGTTATTTTACCCCAGGTATTGCACAGGGTTTTTTGCCAGTTTCTGCAAAGGGTGTCCATCCTACCGCTTAGTCTAGCGTCCCATGGCCGACTTCTACCTGCGTGTTTCTATCTTGTTTTGTATCAAATATCCATGATTATGAGTTGTTGTTGCATTTCTTGGTTGACCCCATAAACAACTCTTATTTATTTATATATATATATAAAGAACACCCATTTGATACCTGTTGAATCCTCATTTCAAATGGCTAAATTCCGTGTGTTGGTCATAATCCAACTATATCCCCATTTATGACCCTTGTGGTGGATTGACAAAAGTGCTTTGGTTTTCTATGTGCTTGTTCCCAATTGTATTCCCGTGATGTCCCCAGACCTTTACTCTCTAGTAGTCAAACATGGCAATGGACAATCAATCATGGAAACCTCCATCTATAGCCTACAAAGTGGGGCCCCCTAGATAGCTAAGTTGGTTAATATGGTTTATGGTAGATATAACTATAGTTATATAATGGGGTTTATAAACCAACTTATAACTGGGGGGGCACTACATTGAATGTTCCTTTGCCATCTTTGATTACCGAAGAGTATTTTACATCTTCATGCTGCAACTTGGGCTGGTTGCTATCCAATCAATTACATATCCAATGTAGTAGCCATTCCTTGTTGCATTGACATGCTTTCCTGGATGTCACCATCATCATCCGATTACCCTCTGGCAATTAACAGTTTGCCTTGAAACATCACCTGTTTTCACAGGCATATCATGGTAGATCATCTAGGCAATGCTAAATTTCCATGGGTATTGCGGTATTCCCATTAAATGTCCTCTGGTAATTTAACGTAGCTATGAAAATGGACCATTTACAGGTAATCTACCTATTGGAAATGGTGAAATTCCATAGCCATGTTGGTTTAAAATCCACCAACAACTCCCAGTAAGTACCATTAAATCCACTCAAATCCCAGCAAAGGCCGTTAAGTGCCATGAAATGCCATTGAACTCACTATTTCTTGATGGTTAAACCTCCTTTAACGGAGGCGTTTTACACCCTTGAACTCTCCCCGATCCTGGGATCGCAGGCCGCAAAGCTCCAGGAAGTGCTCAGCTTGCAGCTCCTGGGGCCCCATAGTTAGCTAAGTTGGTTTATAACTCCAGTAACTTGGGTTTATGGTAGATATATCTAACTAGTCAATGGGGTTCATAAACCACGATAAGACATATTGGATGTGTATATGTATATATTATATATATATATATATCATGGGATAGTGATATTTCATGGGATGTATAAGTAATATAGAAGTGTATCATGGGGATGTAATCAGTTATGGTTATATGTTGTGTCCCATCAAATGGTGAACGTTTATATAATTCCAATGCCTACATTTTGCGCTCATATGATAATATGTTTTATAATACATATATCGTAAACGGGGGCAGGGGGCACCGCCTTGTATGATATAATAGATGTTTGGCCAAAAACAACAGGGATTTAAGAATCAAACATAATATATAATAACCATCAAAAATGATGAAACAAGGGTGATACAATGGAGAAAATTGAATGGAACATAAATAAGGAATGCACATAAATATTCAACACAACCCCCTATGGGATAGCCGGCCCACTTAGTTCGATGATTTACTCATCAAAAAATGTTCGTGGTTTTGTTGAATTACTGGAGTGTAACAAGTATCAGAATAGTTTTTTGAACAAATCGCTACCCTCTGGTAATTTAACATAGCTATTGAAAATGACCATTTATAGTGGATTTTCCCATTAAAAATTGTGATTTTCAATAGCTATGTTAAATTACCAGAGGGTAACCTGAAAAAATACACACATTCTCCCGGCGACCGCAAACAGGTCCCACTCCAAAAAGATCATCGAATTGGCCCTCCAGACTTGGTCCATCACCAAAGTTTACAACACCAAGAGAAAACACACAAACAAATATGAAACCTACATATTTGTTGACTTATTTCGTGGAAACCTTGGAGTGTCAAGTCTGAATGGCACTGCGGTGTTGTAACAGAAACTCGATGCACAGCTTTTTGTCAGATCTCCATGATGGGACAATTTTTTGGCATGTGCAATCGCACAGGTCACCAGGGGATTGCTGAAAACACTGGCGAAACAAAGGGGCGTTTTTGACTTTCGGTATTCAGGATTTATGGTTTTGATTTAGGGTTTAAGGTTTTGGGGTTTCAGTGTGTTTAGATCTTAGGGTTTTAGGATTTGCTGTTTTGGAAGAAACATCCAAATAAACTTCCAAACCAACATGCAAGTAAACAGGGGGATGATCATCTCAAGTAGTGGATGTTAACATAAAAATAACACATATAAATCATATAAACAGACTCTAAACATCATTGCTTGGGAAACTCTTTGTAGCTCCTCGGTTCCCATTCTTTAGGAAATATATGGAGGCCCATGGTGCCCATTGCTCTTTAGCTCTATTCTATCAACTGGAATGGTCGGTTGCTGAAATGTTTTGTTAATGCTCATTATACATCCCAATTTTAGATCGTTGATCACCCATTTATATGCCATTATACCCACCCATTGATCACCCATTTATATGCCATTATACCCACCCATTGAATCCCATTAAATCCCCATAGTATTGGTTAAATCCCTCTTTCTCACGGTTAAAGCAACCATTTTAAATAGTTGCGCTCCCCCAGATTAACATAAACACTGCCAAATACGGGGTTGGAAAGGTTATTTTCCACTAACAACTGACTAGCAACTGAATGTTTTAACGTCCAACTGTTAATTGGGTGGAGGGTACAGTCCCATGCTTAATGGTCACGCACACAGTATATATATACATGTGTATATATATATATATATATATCATGAAACACCAACTTACACCCCTCTTTTCCAGGGTTAATTCATCATTATTATTTGGTGTATCACGAATAAGTCCCAAACACCTCCAGTAATCAAACATGGTTTGCTGGAAAAGTAAATGTTTGCCCCTGAAACCTTCATTTCTAACGGTTTTTTCCATTGTCGCGTTTGATTACCAGAGAGTAGTCCCAAACCAAAACTTCCAAACCTCTGCGGCTCCTGAAGGCTACGCTCCAGGCGCTCCTTGGCGGCCCAGAGTTGCCTGGAAGAGGGTGGAACAAACTCCCAACAACAACAAACAAGGAATAACACATCTACCCTTTGGTCATCAGACGTGGCTGGCTGGGAGGAATTATCTATCGCCCTGTTTGATTAATGTATGGTATATGTGCTGAAAAACATCTATTCCTATTGATACTGCCTCACTGTATATAGCGTGACTATTCATAATAGCCTAGTTATGCTGTTCCAGGAAGACCTGCGAGACACATATTGGTCTTGACATCAATTCTTCTTAGGGGTGACCGCCGGATCAAGCCCCATTGGTCTCCTAGCAATCAACTCACCCTCTCATGCGACGTGTGTGTGCCCCACACCTCCATCTGGACCCATGTAGCCCATGTATCTCATCTTTCTGTATCCCACATCTGCAGCACCCTGGTGGTCATACCAAGACACGACTCGCTCAATGGACCCCGTGAGTCTGACGGCTCGAGGGTCGAAGTGCCGACCGCAGGCTGATGAACTCAGGGAGGTGCAGTGGCTCTGGAGAGATTCAAGCTCAACTGATTCTCTGCACGTTCAAAGTCTCAGGAAACCATTTTTTTGGATGAGCCTCCTTGATAACCACAAATCACAAAATATCACAAATATGTAATCAATATGTAATTAATCAATATTTAATGGATCAATATGAAACAATATGTAATTAATCAATATTTAATGGATCAATATGTAATATGTAATTAATCAATATGTAATGAATCAATATGTAATCAATATGAAATAAATCAATATGGAATTAATTAATATGTAATCAATATGTGATTAGTCAATATTAATCATGCATTTCTGTTCATCGTTTAGGGTGATGTTGTTGTGGGTTCCATCCCTGGAAACCCGTATGGCGGAAAATTGAAACATCACGTGCTAGCCCCCTGCACTTACTTGTTTTTTTTCATGGGGAGATGCACCACATCTTATTTATACCTGTATATATATATATACATGAATATGTGCCTCCTATAATCAAACCATGGCACTGGTTATCACCCATTTAGTTCGATGATTTTCCCATCAAAACCGCAACTATTCCCATCATCAGTGAATATTCCAAGTATATGGGTGATAAAATGGTAACTGCATGTTAGTACCCACTTCCCTTATACTGATCACTTTAAACGGGCCTCCAATAATGGATGATGAGAACTGAGAACCCATGATAATCCATGATAATCCCGTTTTTATATCAAATATAGCATGTTCCCATGATAATCCATGATAATCCCGTTTTTATATCAAATATAGCATGTTCCCCCCAAACTTATTATTAATCAATCATCATTTATCAACCATTCTGAGTTATATATTCACTTCTATCCCCATATTTTGCTGCTTAAAACCCTATGAATCAACAGGGGTAGATGGCAGCTGCCATGAAGTCCACCTTGCTCGGCGCCCGCTGCACGCGTTGACGCGCAAAGGGCCACCACATGGTGATCTGAGGCGGACACCTCAAGGTGAAAGGCTGGATCTGTTGATCCAGGCGCGTTGAGGATAGAAACGTTCCAAAACAGCAAATATGATTATCCTATAAATATTGCGTATGCATATTGTATATTAAGTTTATGTAAAATTCATACATGTATGATATTCAAAAAGGTTAAAACTTGAGGGTAAAATGGTGATGTTTCAACTAACAAAATTGAAACAATAGCTGCGGGAACAAACTGGAATGCAAGCACTGGCTTGTTGGTGGCAGTGCGCACATCATGTTTTTTTAGGTGTGTGTGTGTGTGCGCTCTGTTTTTGTTAAACTATCGTAATTGATCATCTACGAACACAGGCCCGCTGTATCTAGTCAGTCTCCGAAGCTGGGGCGGTAAGTGTACCACCAGGGTGCCAATTGCAAAACCCTGTGGCACAGTGACACAGGGTGTACCATGTGCAGGGATCAAGCTTGTGGCCACTAAGGAACCTGCAGGAAAATACAAGTAGGCTGCTCAATCTTCCCTTGACTGAGCAATGACATATGCTAGGGTCCATGGTTCATGGTCATAAACTATCATTGACCATCATAAAGCATAATAGATATATTCCATGATTAACCTTGGTTTATGTGTTAATTCTTATGGTTTATGGTCATCCATCATAACCCAAGAGCTATATAGAGGCCTTGACCTTGGCGTTCCAAACGCCCATGACATGCAGTCAAACTCCCCAGGCTGGGAAACTGTATATATATATAGAGAGAGAGTGATAAGTTATAAGTTATAAGGAAATCAGATTAGTCATGATCAAACACAATACCCAAACATATCCACCATAATATTCCAACATCATCTTCCAGTCTTATTTTCTGCTTTTACAGCTGAGTCACATGAAGAACTTTGTCATGTGCAATCCATGCCTCATCCTTGGCAGGGGAAAGCTGATGGCCGTTTTCCCAATGACCTTCGTATATGTGAAAATGGCTAGCAGAATCCAGGGAAATCCTAAGCGAAGAAGGGCTTCCTTTTGCTCCGCTTAGCGAAACGACATGACTCTCATCCGTTATCTTCCCAAACAGCCCAAACAAAGGCATCCAACATGTAGAAAAGAATCCCAAAGAAAAAAACAACTGAATGTTTGAATTTTGAACATGTGTCCGAACACGCGAATTCGAATGCGGTTGACAGGTTTCGGAGAAACAGTTACGTGAAGTTACGTGCATTGAATTGATTGAAGCAAGCCAGTGACCGTGGCACAAAGCCAAGGGATTGATATTTCCCTGTTTTCCAGGCCCTCTTTTCCAGGCAACTGCGCAGACACACAAAGCTCAGCAATTCTTAGGTGGTAAACAGACCCATGGTAATGCAATGCACGGCAATCTATGATGGATATTGATAGATATTGATAGACCAGCTACTCGGGACATGACTGGCACGTCATGAATCTTCCATTCGTATCCATTCGTATGTTTGTGGCCACTTCAGGCGACTAAATGTGTGGAATCATCATCCCAAACAGGGACGTAAACAGAAAGACCACAGTGATATGTCACATAAGGGATTATGAAAACACCCCACATATTGCGTAGTACAATCCCCGAACGAATCGTCAACCGATAGAGGCAGTATGCAAACACGGTTAAGGAGGTATCCTAAACTGGAGATAGCTCAAAATCATGGGTTTCGCTATATACTTAAATGATCTACCCCATCATTTTAGGAAACCACAGTTTGAAACCATCCACCGGTTTCATTCTCCATCTCCGGTCAGCCGCCGTTTCATGGTTTTGCCGTTTCGCCGAGCTTCTTTCACTAGCTCCATGAAGATCAACTCGCCCGTGGTGGAACAGCAAACCAGCAACTCCTGGAGAGAAATGTCCACAGCGATTTCTCTGTGGTGAACTATCTTCCATCCCCCTGTTTGGCACTCATGAAACACAGCAGGAGACCCGGTCTGAAAAACTTCCCCATAGATAAATCTCCCAGCAATCCTCATGCCACCCTCGGGGAAGTCCCCAGCCTTTTACATCATGGGTGAAAATGCCAAGCTGAGTGGTATTTTTTTACAATCCATTTGGAGGGTGACCTTCCCAATCAACCTGAAAAGAGAGGATAAATAAATACATATAAATAAATAAATATATTAATATACAGAATATAGGTTTCCTAAAATGGTGGGATACCCAAAATATGCAAAATTACACCATTTGAGTATTGAAACCAATGGTTTTGGGGATCCCCCATTTTAAGAAACCGCCATCTATCGCCATTCAGAGGTTGGAACTATAAATCATCGTTTGCTATGGTTTGCTGGGGAATTCCCAAGCTTTTGCGAGAAAACAAATGCAGTTGCTGAAAGCACTATCATATGTGAAACATGTTGCTTGTTGTTTGAACATCAGTTTTCATCGGTTTAATTATGGTTTAGTGAATTTTAACACTCATATCTTTTGGCTTCAACATGCGACACCCATCAAGGCCTGTTCTTGTGAAGACACCCAAAATTTGCCGGAAAAGTAAACCTACCTACAACAACCGTATATATATATATATAACCTACAGCCTCCAAAATCCACTGTTTTTTGGGGTTGCCAGAAAAACATGTTTTTTTCAAAATAACCCGTTTTTTTTAAGCAAGGCATTTGGCTACGGAAAATTACTACAAATTACGGGATATTATGGGTAAAATACGGGCAAATTACGGGTAGAAACTTAGAAAACAATGTTTTCCAAAAATACAAGTTTTTTTTTCTGGAAATCTTGAAAAAAAAACAAGTTTTTTCGATTTCAACCCCAAAAAAGTGGGTTCAGGGTGCCATAGGTATATAATACATAGGGATGTTTCGAAATTTGAGGTAACTAGACATATCTGTTCCAAATTTCAATACCTATAGCTACCTTCCATAAATTGACCCTCTGGTAAACTAACATAACTATGGAAAATCATCATTTTTAATGGGAAAACTCACTATAAATGGCCATTTTCAATAGCTATGTTAGTCATTACCAGAGGGTACCCTTTTCGATCTTTTTTTTTAATGCCAACGCTCCTCGGTCAGGGCGAGCGCCTTGGCCCTTCGACCAAGGGACATGGCGCGGGGCAGCATCTGGAGCCGCGGACCGGGGAATTTTACCGGTAATCAAACATGGTAACGGAAAACCCACCCAGTGGACCATTTGTCAATGAAGGTTTAATGGGAAATAATGGGAAATACCCAATAATTTTTTTTTTTAGTGGATTTTCCCATTAACCATCCATTTAGCGCGGGGATTTTCCAGCCAAGTTTGAATACTAGAGGCTAGATTATGAGCGAAAAATGTCTACATGATTCAAGCTACATATGCAAGACAAGGATCTAATATGATCTGAGTGGAAAATGTTAGGTTTCTACCAGTTTCTACAGATATTATGTTGTTGCTTCCAACGGGTAAATTGGTTATATTGGGTGGTTTGACCCACACCCATCCAGGACTGCAACTGTTGCTGCTGGGGCAGCTGTCCTTGGCTTGACGAAATCTACAAGCACAAGGAAGAAAGTTGGTGATATGGTGATGGCAAAAGGGTTTGGATATATCAAAAGTAGTTCAAATTGGAATATATTTTAAGCAACTATAAGTATAAGTTATATCACTAGCACAAGGATACTCTTGGTTGTAATCATGCCAAACAGTCTACAGTACAGGAAACAAACAACCAAAACGGTTCCATAACCCCAACTACTACTTCCTAGTCTCCTAGCTCTTGCATGTTCTATGGGTCACCTCTCAGTTCTTACAGTTCTATCATGTCCGACAGGTTTCCTATGAAAACAGCGTTCTGCGTTGATCTTGCATCCCCTAATCTGATCATCTAACTCAAAAAGGGTCATATCTGATATCTAGTAGCTAGTAGCAAAACGCCTTTCGGCGCCATATGATTACGTCTCTGTGTAAGAAATTTGGGGCTGTATGTTATATGCCCCAGATACCATGTGTTTATCATATATGTAGAATATTGTCTTATGCATTCCCCATTCTTCAATGGCCACAAAATGGTGTTTCTAAGGGAGCATCCAATCCGGTCAGTGGCTTGAAATATATTTACAGTAACTATGCTATTATCTGTTCAAGGGCATCTCCAACTCCAACGGATGATTATCTTTATCCCTCAAAAAAATCCTTTGAAGGATACGCCTTATTTTCTTCTATTTTCAATCAAGCCCATGTGAGATCATTATGTCACCATTTGATGTTCATTTTGCCACTGGATTATTTCATATCATTTCATATCTTGATTCCCTTTGAGATGCTATCATGGGAAAGGTGGTATCTCCCAGATATTTGATGCTGAACTCCCCATACCCTCTGGTTATGTCAACAGTTTGCTATTGAAAATGGCCCAGTCGAAATAGTGGATAAAAACATGGAAAATTTGGTGGATTTTCCAGTTCGTTTTTTGTATGTTTATCAGAGTCATAGAATTGGTTTAAGGAAAATTTACAGGAAAATCCTATATTTGTTGGTTATTTTCCATAGCAAAATGTTAGTTTATCAGAGTGTGTTTTTCGCCGCGCCTGCCCTGCGAAGCCCCACGCGAAGATCTGCCCATCTTTGGCAATGGCCGCGGAGGCCTGCTGAGCAGCGGCGCACACGGCGCCTCGGTGGCTTTCAGAAACCGAAATTTTTGGGGGTTCCCCATGGGGAAAACCATGGGAAAAATGGGGAAAACCATGGGATAATTTTGGGAAAACCATGGGAAAAATTGGAAAAAACATTGGAACGATTCCAAAAGGAATGGTGGAATGGCATATGGTGTGGAAAACCATTGGCAAGTGGATTGCTGTGGGGCAAACCATGGAAAGGTTTGAAGGCATGGTCCCAATTGACCTTATCCGAGCACACCAAGTTTATTCAGCTTCACGAAGTTTTGCACGAAACCGTCCAATCTTTGAGAAAAAAACATGTCTGAATCCCCAAATCATCCAAACATCTTTCCTTGAATGTTGATGCTCGGCACGTCCAGCTTTCTTATTGGTGCCCATCTGATTTCTGTCGGCACCATTCCCAGTGATTTCATCCCGATTTTTTCACCCAAGATATTCCTGCCAAATAGCTATTTTGAGGCTATAGCGGCAACAAAAAAAATCAAAAAAAGATCAAAAAAGAACCATTCATCCGGGTAAAGAACAATTCACTCACCTGAAATAAGGCCAACTATTGCTACAATCACCTCAATTCTAACCATGAATTCCAGGGGGTCACCACATAAGTCGTTATGCTGGCCCCAGGCGCCCAGCACTTCTCCCAGCAGACCAGGTGTATCACGGGGCATCACGCTACCATCGCCCAGCTGTCCCTGGTGATTTTGCCCCCAGCTGAAGAGATTGCCGAAGCTGGTGACCTCCACGAGCGCCAAAAAGGGTTTGGAAAGTAAAAAAAATCAAGAATCTTAATGAATTTTAAGTGAATTTCAATGATTTTGTTTAAGGGCTTTTTTTTAAAGGACTTTTAAGGAATTTTGAAGAATTGTAAGGATTCTCTCTCTCTATCTATCTCTCTATCTCTCTATCTCTCTATCTATCTATCTATCTAATCTAATCCAATCCAATCTTATCTTATCTTATCTTATCTATCTATCCAGCTACCTACCTATCTATCTATCTATCTATCTACACTATCTATCTATCTATCTATCTATCTATCTATCTACAGTATCTATCTATCTATCTATCTATCTATCTACAGTATCTATCTATCTATCTATCTATCTATCTATCTACAGTATCTATCTATCGTATCTATCTATCTATCTATTTATCTATCTATGTATCTATCTATCTATCTATCTATCTATCTATGTATCTATCTATCTATCTATTTATCTATCTATGTATCTATCTATCTATCGATCTATCTATCTATCTATCTATTTATCTATCTATCTATCTATCTAATTATCGATATCACATCATCAGATCATCACACATGTTTGAGTGCCTTCAAGTGATTTCGAATTTCGAAGCTATAAAAGTTGACGCTGGCTAAGTTACAGTGGTCATAGCTGGATTTCGGCACTTTTGCAAACAATCATCAACCATGCCCCATTCTACCGGAACTGGCTATATGATGTTATAGTTATATGTTACATAACGTAAATACCATCCCCATCCAAGCTGGTGCATTTGCATTGCACATTTTAACACAAGCTGGTGCCGCTTACAGCTGGCTCAATACCCGTTAACATCCATGAACAAATGGTTCAATATTCAAATATATATATATATTCAAATAAATATATATATATACACATTATATATAATATAATTTAACATAAACCCTTACCCATTAACATCCATGAACTAGTGGTTCAATATATCATAAAGCCGAACGTTACCAAGGAGTTACCTTCACCAACACAAGGCCATTCCCAGTTCCGAGGCGCCGCCAAGCTATGCTTGGTCCCCGCAGCAATGTGGCTCACTTGCACGTGGGACAAAGCCTGAATGCACACCTGGGCGTAGCAAAAGGGCTTGCCAAATATGGCTGGAATTATTCACTGTTTTATAGATTTTATGGTCCACCAAATATGTTTGAAAACACACCATAAAGGTCAAAGTGGGGTGATGCAAACAATTTTTGGTCTAGTAGTAGAAAAATAATATCTGATATATATATATATCTATATATGTATATATATATATTGAAGAAAAAACGCAGGGCCATATGGATTTTAAAGTAGCAGGAACCAAAGACGGAATAACAGCTTTACAACTGGATATAAAATGATATAAAAGTAGAGAGCATCTACGGTGATGGTGATTTAATGAACGAAACAACAGCAGTGAACAGGTGTAGTTTAATTTAATATTAGGTTTTAACCATCTAAACTGGGAACTTGCAGATTTTGATTAGAACATATTGGAAACTACTCCTGAGTATCATTACTTAGATGGGCCACAGAGTTTTTGGCTATAGAGTTCATGTTCGAAAGGAAAAATACACCCATATGTTATAATAGTTTGTACATGTTTATACCATTCATTTCTATCCGTTTATGGTCACTTTGGGGGTGGACCCTCATGCTCTACCCACGGCCCCAATTCCTATGTAAGCGCATGAGTCTGCCACGAATGTCAAGCCGGAATTCACAAACCATGACTATTGATTGGGGATATTGGGAGTGGGGTACCCTCTAAGAATGTCTTTTACTGTAATTAATTACTATCAAAAATTGGCACCTCCCGGGTAAACGGTTTATGGCCACTATTTTTGGGTTAACCTGACGCCGAGGCGCTGGGCTGGTGGCCTGCTGCACTTCCCCCAGCCCCAGCTGCGGCCCCGTGCCCTGCGCGAAGACCAAGCCCTCGCCGCTGAGCAGCAGCATGTGCTGCGCACCGCAGGCGCAGGAGACTACGGAGACGGGGAGGGGTAGCTCCTGGAGGCCTAGGCCCGGGGGGCTCAACGCTCATGACAGTTGGAAAAAAAGACTTTCAATAGCTTCACAGAGATTGTTTGCAGCTGAACCTTCCATATGACTCCAAAATTATGGTTAGTCTCTCTGCGACAATATATATATATATATACATACACATGTATGTATATATATAATCTAAACTTCATTCACCAACTATTCACCCAGCATTTTCAGCTGCATGAAGGCAGAGTCAATCCGCACGTTGCAAGCCCCTACACCGAGCATCACCGGGCAAAGGAACATGACTTGGAGGATCATCCCACTTGGTAAATTGTTACTAACGATAGCAATCATAGATTTTTGATGACCATATAATCCAAGTGGTCAACAATCATAGTTGGCAACAGTCATAGCCACTAGTAATTTGTAATACTATGTAATACTATTGATCAGCATACTTGTTAATGACCATAAATACTTGTATGGTCTTGGATTTGCTGCAGGACCCCTGGATATTCCGTACTGGATCTCCGGGGAAAATCACAGGTTCACCTATTAACCAAACCCCAAGAAGCTGAGAAAAAGCAGACAAAGACTCTTATCACTAAGGCATCACCTTCAACAAACCCAAGTTGAAATAAACCACCGAAAAAAGAGGGTAACGCCAATGTGGATAAAACAAAAAATAAACCATCATCCAAATCACCATAGCTGCTATAAAATGGATGGTTTATGGCATATGTTTTACCCAGATCCAAGGCACGTCCGAAGGTGGCCAACATGCCGCTGCTCAGCAACACCATGGCCTTGGGATCTCCTGCCTCGGCCCTTTCCTGGAGACCTGCTGGGCTGGTCACCTGGAGCGAAGAGGATGTGGCTGGTATCAACCCATAATATGTAGGTGCATATATATATATATATATACTAATATATGTATATGTACATATGTATACATGGATATAGATATATTGATATGTATGTATACACATACATATATAATATTCGATAAAGAAAAGGTACAATTATTGAAGGGATGTTACAAAAATATTATATACATATGTGTATTTTCATAGATACATATAATGCATTGTTTCCCCATATTGAATAATTTGGAATATCCAGGTCCGATATAGCTCACCTCAAGGGCCCATATTGAATTGGGATTTCCTTCAGGGCCATTCTGGGCAAATGAGTCTTGCTGGTTGGTGGTATACCTACCCCTCTGAAAAATATTAGTCAGTTGGGATGATGAAAATCCCAATATATGGAAAAATAAAAATGTTCCAAACCAGCAACAAGCTTGTCTCTACTTTATTGATGAGTTTTTCGGATGATTGCAGAATTTGCCGCCTTTTTTTTTTTGATCATTTTAGAAGGAAAACATGGTTTCAACCGGGCTTGGTTAGCCAGTGAGGTTGCTTGGCCAAATTGGGGATGGTTACCCCTAGATCCCCAAATGGCTCACATATCCTCTGGAAACACCATAGCAGGTCAGGGCAGTCAAAATACAAGGTCTACAGTTATGGCCCTTAACACTTATAAACGGGATTATAACGCGTGTAACTAGTTGATTGCACATGATTAGATAAGCCAGTTAAATTTTAAACATAGCTGGCTACAAGGCTATACTTGTATAGATCTTGAACATGTCACCCCATCTTACGCCATTCTAAGGAGACCAAGTCACTTGATAGGCAGCCCCCGCAGCGGTGATGGCCACCAGAAAACCTTGAGGACTACAAGCCACCTGCAACAGGGTCCAAGCCGTCCACAAACCTTTTTGAGGTGCACCTAGCATCAATAAAAGTTATCCTGCCCCTCAATATCAAAAAAAACAACATGCACCAGTAGAATCCAATCATTAGAGACCATACATGCGAATATCAAACCAAGATTTTGACGGTGGGTATGTAAGACTGGGTGGATGGATTATTGAAACTGACAACTTTCCCAGTGCTTGCCTGATATTCAAGTGCTTGTACCAACTTTCCCAAGGGCGCACCCCTGTCGCACACACATCAAGGGCGCCCTTTTTCTGTATTCAATTATAGGATGCAAGTCCGCAAAATGGACAACTAATCTGTGGACGTCCCATTTTTTCCCAACCCTCCAGATATGCATCCCAGTTAGAAAGCAAGCAATATATTGTATTGTAACCACATTATAGATCATTATAGCGGAATAAAATGAAGAACATCCCCGGTTAGAAATGATTGATTAATGGATAATACATGCTATATAGCAACCACCAAATAGATGCCGAAAATAGCTTGGACACCTGGAAATGGTGGAGGAAACATCATCTTTTGCATCCTGGAAACACTTTTTCGACATCTTTTTGGAGGCATATTAGTTCTGTATACAGTATTCCCTTTCCATGATATCCCCCGTCCGTGCATGCCCATTGTATTCTTATATAGTTGGTTATATTCCCCCCGCATATTCCAATATATATGTATAGCTGGCTCAATATACAGTAGGTTAGTAATATATATATATATATAGTTGGATGTAGTTGGATACAAAATGGTATTCCATTATATCCCCAAATGAATTTCTCTGGGTCCTTGGGTCCCACCTGAATCACCGCATGTTCAGCCAAGCCCTCCACCAACCGAGGGCTTGAAGTGGACGTGCTGTCCATTAGGTAGAGCCTTGGCGGCGACAGTCTCCGCCAAAGTGAGGCTCCCAAAACGATAGCTTAGTTGGTGAACATAAATCCAATGAGTATGGTTTATGGTGCTTGTAACCATAGTTCATGAGATTTGCTTGGAAGTGCAGTTCCAGTGTTTAAGTGGATAGATAGTTTTATAACTATAGTCATAGGAGCCCCATATCCCAACTTATCTGAACTGCGCCCCCAAGTAGGGCTCATAGGGGTTCAACCAACCCTATAGATATAGGCATAAATGGTGATCCAACCGACAGAATGGGTGGTATAAAATCAATGATTCCTGGGAATATAATGGACATATCATGGGATAATCCTTTTTCAGGTCGGTGACACCCCTAAGAAAGATTTGAGGGCTCATTCACCCCATACACACACACACACTGCTTAGGTTTTTTGTTAGATGATGATGGATGTAGATCTTGCCGTCGCCTGTTTTCCTGAGTCGCCTTCGTACAGGGAAGGAACACATGGCGCGAATAGCTGGTTGATCTGGTTCGCACACACACATGTGTATATATATATAGATATACAGTACAGGTTTCCTGAAATGGGGGTACCTCTAAACCACCCATCTTAACAGGATTTTCCCTTATAAACCATCCATTTTGGGGTACCTCCAATTTAGGAAACCCATATATATATATTATATATATATACACTTACATGATAAGTTCTATGATTTACATAAAATAGTGACCACTCGCCCACCACGATTCGCCATGCAGCTTGTTGTCCACTGTCACGAAGGCCAGCAGAGAACCACCACATTGAGCGAAGCTCAGTGGCACCACTGGCTGGAACAACTCCTCCGGTAGTCAGCTAGGGGAAGATCAGCAAATAAACAATGATAGTTTAAAGCACCAGAAGATAGAAGTTGGCAAACATCACATTGAAATAGGGCTACATTGAAGCTTTTCTACCTTTTAAGATCTTTTATGTTGGGTTACCAAAATCTTGTTATATCAATATTATATAGTAATTACATATGTTCGACAATTAAATTACCCAACAAAAATAGAAGACATTCCAAAATCGGAATGGGACGCTTCCCCTTCCTAACGATCATTCATGTTTAGCGCTATTTTCATAGATCCCTTCGGTGACGCGAAGTCGCACTCGGCGGTTTTTGGGGATGGGTCACTTCGGTGGATGTTCGTCTGCTCTGGTGGTCTTGGCAGCACTTCCGCAGAATATGGAGGTTTCCTGAAATAGGGGTACCCCCATTTATGGAAACCTCCATATCGAAATGGAACTAGACAAAGAAACACATGTCGAGAGAGAAAGGGAAGAGAGAGAGAGAGAGAGAGCGAGAGAGGGAGGGAGGGAGGCAAAAACACCGAAAAACCGTGTCTTGCGGAGAAATTGACATGAATTTACGGGTTTTGAAGTATCCTGCAACCCTTTTTATGACTACTTTGAGGATCCTGATGCATAAGGTGATCGCAGTTCCTCCGAGTTGCTTATCTGTTATCCCACTATTTGCATGTATAACTCTCACTGTGGTAATCACATGTCATTAGGCTGTGTCCCCAGTTAAGTTTCTTGGTTTCTAAAGCCTATATTTATATAAACTATAGTTAAAAGATGTTATAAGTATGAACATCTATAGTGTATAAACTATACTTATAAGTATCATACAAAGTGGGGCCCGCTAGATGGCTAAGTTTGTTAATAACTCCAATGGCTATAGTCTATGGTAGATATAACTATAGTTAAACCAACTTATAACTGGGGGGCTCCAAATTGTAGTGAACCCCCCGACGGCGTCACCAAGGCTCGGGTGTAGGTCTCTGTCCCCCCGGGGCAGCCGCTCGTCGCCAGATCAACACATCAACCACGGCCATGGCGCCAGTATTCTTCCATATATAGTTCCATTAAATTTATATTATATAATTAGATTATATAAGTATATATGTAATATACATATAAAAACTATAATAATGTATTATGTATATGTATTGTTCCAAATTGTGACATTAGCATTATACCAAAATCAACCAAACATTCAATGTTTGTTGACTGAGCCGGCGATTCAATGCACCAAGGCTACCAAGAATGATTCATGGTGGATGGGTAGACGACCGGACCAAATGGGTAAATTTCTTTGGTCAAAGAATCCCTTCCCCCTAATAGTAAACGCCGCCTTCGAAACCATGGTGGATGTAGGGAATTTCCACAGAATTGGGACCATGCAATTGGGGTGTTTAATGTTAGGGTGATGGGATTAATTGCAAGAAACCATGAACTGATAAAACTGGTGGAAAAAACAAAGTAAAGCTGGAAGGCTACAAAAGAAACACCTCACTGAAGAAGAACACACATTCCAATCGCCATGGATTTGAGTGCAAGTATTATTCATATTGTCTCAAAAAAGGAACCACATGATAAGTATATGAATAGGGTCACAAAAAAGAAACCATAAATGATGACATGACCCTGAAGTTTTTAGCCATGTGCAACTGCAGAGTTTAAGTTTCGCAACTGTGCCATGGCGCCTTTACCAGCTGGGAGACTGAATTATTCACAAGTGGTACTATGGTCCATCTGTTTTTCGAGGCGGGGTTTAACCAAGGCAATTAAAAGGCACTTTCCCCATTTAACTGGGCTGAATTGGCAACTTCGCCCCGCATCTTTATAGCATGTTGTATCATTTGTAGCAAAAAACTTGACTGCTTCAGTGCTGTGCGGATGAAACGCCAACGCCAACCCTGCACTTTTTTCCCCTTGCAGCTGGGCCTGTGCCACCCTGAGTCGGGGAGGGTCATGTCCTGCCAGTTCAGGTGCCAACGGAAGTAGTTTTCAACATTGCTTATTTGACATCAAGTAAGATCCTAGGAAAGTACTAGGCTTCACCTTTTTGGGGGTTGCTCTGAAAGGCCAAAACTGGTTTTGGTATTCCTTCCCATGGGGCCTCCGATGCACAAGTGATTGATCCCAGTTCCCACTAACCTTCAAATTCGGTGATTCTGAAATGTGCATGTCTGCGAGCAAAAATATTGTATAACCTCTGCTGAAACATCAGATGCACTAAAAAATGGTGGGCTAATCAAATAGTTTGGTGGGACGCATAATCCAAATATCACCTCGGACAAAAGCATTGTGGGATACTCAATTCCTCCATATCTATGACTCAAGAAAAAACCTACTGACCTAACCTTCCACTACAGTAGTGTACACTAGTCCCGACTCCCATATCGCTGCCATGGTCCATCGACGTCGCCAATTTTCCAGCGCTCAAAACCATAACTAGAAATCCGATTCGAAGCCCCAACTTGGCGAGAAGTGATTGCTGGATTTTCCCGGGTTTTGGAGCTTCAAAAACAAGAGCCAAATGCTAAATATGGGGGATTTCCATTGGTTTCCATAAATGGAGGTACCCCAAAATGGTTGGGTTAAAATAGAAAATCCATGAAAATCCTATTTGGAATGGACGATCTTGGGGTACCCCCATTTCAGGAAACTCCTGCATAGGAAGTAGCCAACCGGATACCCATGGATTCACAGAGTTGAGAACATGATTTTGAGCTATCTTGTTCATGCGCTCAAGAGTTTATGCGAGATGTAGCGTGTATAATATATATATACATATATACATAAATATGGCTAAATATCAATATGTCACTAACCTGAATTAAGGCAATTTGGAATGATTCTGTATCCCTTACTAACCATGATTACGGCGGTCGTAGTGAGGTTGTTATAATTTACCTAAATATATGTATATGAATATGAAATATATATACATATACATATACATATACATACACATATACATATACATATACATATACATATGCATATACATATACATTACATTACATCACATCACATCACATTACATTCCATTACATAATTACATACATATACTATATATACATACATACATACATACATACATTATACTATATATATAGAGACAAGGTACCGGTCCCCCCGATATGTTGAAGATAATCCAGCAACTTCTCACCGAGAGGACGTTGCTCGTTCTGAAGCCATTCCTTCAAACGGAAAGCGAGTCCTCTCCGGGTCCGGTCAGTACGAGGCACCCGGTCTGGAACCCTCCCGCGTAGCATCGATCAAACTATTTATACATAAGTATATGTTACATCTATATACTAATAAACTGAATATATATATATTTATATGTGTACATATCATATAAATGCATGAATCTAATATATATATATATTATACTGAGTATATCTTAATAGAGACCCCCTACTGCAATTCCACGATTGGTGTGATTCCATATTCTGCCTATCAACCAATTGGCGTCCATCCTGGAGTACTGAATCAAAGATCGAGAAGATCAGTGTGTCAAGTCGAGCTTCAGGAAGCAGCAAGTATATACAATGTTTTGGTCCACTTCAAAATTCCAGCTTCTTGCATTGGGGAGACCCAATCCAATATACCAACCTGATAAAATTTGCAGCATTGATCAGTCTAAAACTCTGCCCAAAAAAAAAGCTTTATCAGGATCTTGATTCTTGGGAATCTGGCCGTGATGTTCTTACATTCATCCCACTATGCACGGGAGTACTACAGTGGTAACACTTGCTCAATGCCAGTTGTTTACAAGCAAATAGTCGGGGCAAGTGGCGTCGTCGAAGCACCGCTTGCTTCAGTGTTTTTGATCATGGATATTGGCTACTAGAAATGAGGGTATCCTCGCCTTTAGTTACAACCAACCAGTTCCAAAAAAAAAACTCTTGTTTTTTGCCAAGAACTTTGCTTATGGGATGGTAAAACCTGTTTGTTGCTGCAGACTTCCCCTATACACAGTGATTGTTTGCAGCCGTACAGTAACTTCTCCATTCTTTGGAATGGCACACGGCTGCACACCGTCCCATTCCAAGCATGCTTTCATTTTTCTTGCATTTCAATTTTTTGGGGCTACCCTACAGTAATGGAAGATAGAGATTAAAACGCCCACCAGAAATTTACTCCTCCTCAATTTCCTCAAACAGCAAAAAGATCTTGCAAGGTCCAAACGCCGTGTCCCGCATATGCAGTGGCCGAAGACCCTCTGCTGTGATCCAAACGCCACATGCACAACATCAATGGGAAACGTTCATGGATGGATTCCAGCTATGCAGTGTACAAACGTCATTTACTGCAGGAAAGTGCCAAACAAGATGCTAGTACTGACAGTGTGATTATTAGATATCATTGAGCCCTAACCTGATAGCCTGTTTGTCTCAAGGCTTTGCAGCTAACAAGCAAACCAACAATTCACTGTACCAGTAATCTGAGTATCGACAGGTTGTCTAACTATCTAAATATCACACGCACACACACGCACATATATATATTATAAACGTGTATGTATATATATACCTATATATATATATATATTATGGAGTATGGATTTAACATTATTTTACTATTTCACATTGAATGATTCTGTGGTCCCCTTCCCGCTTCTTTCATCTTCTTTCTGGCATCGCTCTGCATTTTGTTTCCTGGAATACATGTTTAGTGATATGGGTCCCAGTATTGGTCCCAGTCCTTCCGTTTCCGATCCGATTGAAACTTAAGACCTGGTGGCTGCATATGGTATTTGATGTCCCTCTCTTTCTACTTGATGAAGAGGCCATTTTGGTCTTGTGCAGAACTTGGACCCATCAAATTATATAATATACATATACATGCGTAGGAGATCCTACTTAACATCAATGGTTTCTCAGGATGTGCATTTGCTTGCAAATATGGTGTATAGGCCCCAAAATCTCTTCGACTCTAGAAAATCATGTGCCATCAGAACTTCCCTATTCAAATTGCCATACTTTTGTACCCTCGTCTGTTGCCAGGGGGGGGGTGAGGCACCTAAAAAAATAAAATAAAATGCAGGGGCCTAAGGAGAAAATGCCAATAAAATGAGAGGGCATAAGGTAAGATAGGAAAACCCAAGCAAAATACAATGGACAGGTACAAAAAGAAAATGACGTCGGCACCCTCCACCTGGCCACTGGTGGACCTACGTTATGCAACTGTTGGACCTCGGGCTCCGGCATTTTCTTTTGGGTTGATCTTGTTTTGTCTTGTTTCCTTCTTTGATTGGTTTTAACCATGTTTAGTCTTGTTTAGTCTTGTTTAGTCCTTTACATTGTTTCCTTATTTGATTGGTTTTAACCATGTTTAGTCTTGTTTAGTCTTGTTTAGTCTTTACATTGTTTCCTTATTTGATTGGTTTTAACCATGTTTAGTCTTGTTTAGTCCTTTACATCGTTTCCTTATTTGATTGGTTTTAACCATGTTTAGTCTTGTTTAGTCTTGTTTAGTCCTTTACATTGTTTCCTTATTTGATTGGTTGATCTATTTTAGTTTTGTTTATATATAATTGGTTCCACTTCTGACATCTGGACGGTTTCTAGAAAAGATACAAATAACTATAAATAAACTTAAGAAATCTCATTGGCTGCTGTAAGCTGCCCGTGTGTCTTTTGTTGACCAAGGAAGGCTATGATGCTATCTCTGTCGGTTAACTTGATGGGTTAGGCACCTCAAAAAATAAAATGCACCCACAAAATAAAATGCAGGGGTCTGACCCATTTTATTTTCATTTTATTTTTATTTTTTTTATTTTAAAAGGGGCTTCAGCCCCCCCATTCTATTTAGGTACCCCGGACGGGGGTCTTTTGTGGTGCCCAATGGCATCCAACCTTTTTGAATGAACCCATGTACATCCATGTGCCCATGTAGATGTGCGGTTGGCCAGCCATTTTGGGCCGTGTCTTTGGAACATTCGCTCAGCCAGCTTTTCGGATGTGCGCTCCCGCCAGCGGAGACAAGAAGAGCCGGGTGATATTTAGTCATCTCATGTGGTAGTATGCGGTTGTCAATCCGTGCCTTTCCTTTGAACATCATGTAACTTCTTCAAGCAGAAGTTTGTTTGTGGGACTTGTTGTGGGACTTCATGGCTCTTCGTTGGCATAGCCCTGCCCCTGCCAAAACAAGGCGCTGCCTTCTGGAAACCTTATGGAATCTTATGGAAAATCACCCTGCTCCATGGCTATGTTAAACTACCTGAGGGTATGCACACTAGTCAAACATGTTCAAAGAGGAATATCTGAAATATGAATTTGTGTTTAAGTCATAGCAATCAGAAGGCAAAACTGGCCAAAAATCTGGACCAACCATTGGCGGGAAGGGCTTGCTGGCCAACGTACTCAAGCTTCATCCCTGCCCAAACTCCGCCAAAGGCATCAGCAAATAAAAACTGGACAAAGGCTCGCAAAAGTCCCCCTAACCGCCCTAACCCAACCTAACCCATGGTAGCTATGTTTGACATGGGTGATGCCTGAAAACTTCTATAAGGCTGCACGGGTGTGTCTGAAAATAAGGCGTAACTTTTTTTGTTTCAAGGATTCTGTGCCCTATCTTCAGCAGCCTCCGCAGGTTTTGGAATCGAAGGTCTCCGCACATCCGGGGGCTCACACTGCATCCCTGCTGATCGGAAACATGGGAACATTTCCATTCTGAAGTGCGGCTGAAAATTTATAATCTGCCTCCGCAAGGGGATTTTCATGAATTTCCAGGTTTGATATGGCTTGATGGAAGAAATCCTGCACCACCTTGGATGGTTGGAGCCCCATAAATAATGGGATAAACCACCCATCAACTGGTGCAGGATTTCTTCCATCCACTGTAGCTTTGGCAGGCATTGAAATTCTCCACTTTTCCCTTTCCGGGCAATGTCGGCCTTCCGCGGATTCCAAACTTTGTCCAGTCCCGGAAACAAACCACCAGTGGACTGGCTATGGTGAGGCCAAACAGGTAATCCCTGAACTCTGTCATGCCGTGCATTGAGTTTTGTTTTGGGTTGTGAGGGGCCAATCTTGACTGCCCAGACTGATATATATATATATATAAATAAACATTCACATCACTCTTGTTTCTTTTGCCGTGCAGACCAGTTGTGTCAAATTAAAAATGGTTAGTCGAACAAAAATGGTTTTTGAATAGTTTATTTCTTGAGGCCTCAATATCTCCCCTCACGCCAGACCGGAGTGGGAGATACCCCTCAGTGCCACCTGATGCCCCGCCAGACCGGGGAAAATCAGGACCCTAGCACACAGGATATTGACACGGAAAAAAAAACAAACCCCTGGTCAGCTGGAACATTATTTGAACTGTTTTCCAGCGCTTTTCGAAGCCTTCTTGGCCTTAAATTTCTTGTTTCCAGGGGGGGAAGGGTTCGGGCTCCAGCCAAAACGCTATTACAAAAGAATAAGAACGATTTCATGTTTATTCCCGGATTTCGTAGGAACATATATATATGTATAATTATATTTTTATATTGTATGTTTAATGGTATATGTATACATATATAGATACATACATACGTAGAATCTGTCTATGCGTAGAATATATGTATTATAAATATGTATATACATATATATATATATATATACGTATATATAATCTCTCTCTCTCTATATATATATATATCTATTTATTTAATTCCGGGAGACATATAATATTTCACTAACCTGAATTTAGGCCATTTGGGGATGATTTCCCTTATTAACTTATTAACCATGATTCCAGTGAGGTCGCACTGAGGTCGTTATAATTTACCCAGATAATTATAATGCACTATGACGACCATGTTCCATCGCAGCCACTGAATATTGTTCTTTTGTGTCTGGCATCGCCAAATTCTTTAGGAACTGACCATAAATGTATATAAATGCCCAGTCCGATTTTGGATTCCGTGTTGCTTTTCATGAGGACCTCAGGGTATTGCAAGACTGCACAATACCCGAACCGATAAATGGCAGCTGGGATGCAGTCTCGGATGGTCCATCTGGTGTCCATGCGGCCGCTTTCAAAGTGAGTCGCACGGACCGCACTTGGCTTCCGGATGAACGCGTCGCTTTCGTCCACTGTGGCGTCCAAAAAGCGTCGTTTTTCTGTGGCCATGGTTGCAGCCTGAACCGAAGTTGACGGCCCAGCAAGTTCCAACATGTTCCAACATATTTTGAAGCCACTCGGCAGCTTTCGGACCACACACCCATCTTCCAGTTGCCTAATAGAGATCCAAGTTCCAAATCCTGAGATGTAAATTCACCCATTTGTTGTCTCAGAGGTAAAACACTAAGTATCTATAACGAAATCTGGAGAGGGGATCAAATCTGCTAAAACGATCTAAAATCTAAACTCAACAAACGTCAACAAAAAACAACAACAAAGCAAAGTGATGCCAACACACTAAATTTAGGAAGCATATTAAAATGAACCCACATTCTATTTACTCCAGGATGTTTTTAACATATTGATACATATTAAGAAAAGCTCATGAAACGCAAATGGCTCACTACGTCCCTCTGGAAAACCGCAAGAAAGATCGCCACATGGTCGAGAGATCGGGATGCCCCACGGCCACTGTCAGACTTTGAGACCTGCCACCAGATCGCTGAGTCGCGTGCTGAATCGGGGAGTTGTTTTCCGTGCTGGACCAGCAAAGTGAGGCCCCCGTGGCGTACGAAATCGCGATTGGTTAGCAAACATAACTCCAATTTCACTATGGTGTATGATAAGTATAGTATTCTAACGGTTTATGATACTTATAACTGGGAGACCCCACGTTGTGGGAATGCATGGAAAATATGTACTGATTTCATGATGTTCATGAGACTAAAATGATGCATAAACCTTTCACAAGATTCCATAATTCCATATCATGATATGCAATGACTGTTCCTTTTGCAGTAGACTTGCGCTTTTCTTTTTTCACGCCCCTTGTTTAAATGGGGGCTGTGGCGATATTAGATATGTTCTGTTCCAACCCTGAGGCCTCAGGAATAACACCAGGAGGCTGGTTATGTTTCCTATAGGTATCGGATTTTGTCTTTCTTCCGTTTCGCCATGTCGTGCCCCTGGCCACATTCAAGATATAGGATAACCCATTCCATCCATTTCTTATCCAACCCATAGACCATTTGTCCAGACTTTACTACACTTCATCTCTTCATCTCACATGCCTCCGGCAACATCAGTGGGTCAGTGACTCTATCCAGACCCAGCAATCTGCGAGTTGCTACCGCCAGTTGGTTTCAGTCCAAAGCAGGTCCAAAAAAAAGCGTTGAAAAAGCTGGTGACTGTGACCGGATGGGCCCCCGCTTTGCCACGGAAACGAGGAGTAAGATTGTGGCACGGGAGCGGCAAGCGTCCTGACAATTGAAACCTTTGTGCTAGTGTGGGACTTGGTGGTGTCCCCATTTAGGTACACCATGGCCAACGAATATGTATGCAAATGGATGACACATGCATAAGCAAAGGCACCGTCTGATACATACACACAAAAACATACATATATACAGGCCTGAACATGTCCGTCTTGATAATCATATATGTAATGTAATTATGCAAACTGCAAGCACGGAAATTGATATAAATATATAAATATATATATATATATATATCTATTTATTTATTTATTTAATACATGCATACACATCAATAGTAAAACAAAAAACAAATCATGATTTTAGCAGGATTTTTCACTTTTTTTATGTTCTTAGGGCTTACTATGAATCTGTGTGCCACGCACCAATGTCTTGTCGAAAGCTGCAGCTTGTTGTCTACCAACAAACGACGCCTGTCAAAGCTGCCCATGTCTCAAGGGTAGGAAACACTGACGATCAGCGATTGAAGCTGGAACCCTTTGGACTGCTGAAGCCATAGGTACAATTGTTTACATCGATGACAAGAAATATTGGTGAAATCATTGAACTCTTCCCAGAAATATACATATGATGAACGATCATGAGGCATTCCACAGGAAAAAAGCATTGATTGAAAGGTAGAAACCATGCTGCTAACCATGCTTTCCTGCAGATGTTCGTGAATTGCCGATCAATCCATTGAGAGATCTGCACTAAGCCCAACTATAGCTGGAGAGGATTTCATGTTTATTTCATGTACTGCATGTCTTAAAATTGATGAAAATTGAAGGAAAAACCCGGTACAGTAAGATCCCATGGTTTATCATCATTTGCTGCTGATAAGGTCTAGGGCGTAAAAGGGAGGTGTAACTCACTTTCAGACACACCCAGACATCACATGTTGTTGGTTGTATATGTCCGATCAATATCCCAATTTCTAACGGTTGGTATTATACCCCAGCAATCAATTGGTGATTATAATATCCCCCTTCCCCTTTGGAAACCTCTGAAACTAACCATACTTACTTGGATTTGCTTAAGGAACCCCAAACAAAGAAAGCATATTCCCTATATTATCTATATTTCCCTATAATTAATTAGATCCCCAAAGTAGTGGTTTCCCATTGGGGAAATAACACATCACCTTGAACAAAACCAAGTTTATGTTGGCTTTCTGTGTGAATTTTCTGGCCACAAATGGTTCCGTAACATCTGATCCTGGCCAGTATCTTCCATCGACATGACTCGACATGCCGAATTCGCCGCGGAGAAACTGACCCTTTTGAAGTCGCCCGCGCCAAGAATTCTAGGAATGAGTATTTTTGTTTTCCTCGTACGTGCATATATACATATATATATATAATTCCGTGTGCACATGTATCTATATATATATATATACACATGTGTACACATGTTCACATAATATATATATATACACAGTATATTGATTACTTATGATTCTGAAATATGCTGATGATAGTTATCAACAGAAGTTCAGCCAAATTGGCCTTTGGACACCATCCAAAATCGCGACTCCAAAATCGCGGCGTGACTGAGATCGACTGAGATGTCGCTGCCCGGGTGTTCTCTTCCGATTGGTGCTTCGCTGCATTTTTGCGACCAAAACATGGCATCCCTCTCAAACTCTGCTGTATCCAAATAACTGGCCCTCATCGGGGCCAACATTCAATACATTGTGGTACGCGATAAACATGTTATACTGCGAATGTATGACCCTGAAACTATGAAGAATCGCAATCACATTCAATCACCCATATCACCACACACATTCAAGCACAATCTAATCGTTCAGCTGCTTATAAACCAAGTTAGCTAACTATCGGGTACCACCTTGTGTGGCCTTTTCAGCCTATAACAGCTAATTCAAAACAGGGCAGGGCAACAGGACCATGGCTAATCCTAGCCGATACAAAACAACAACAAAAAGAATGCTTTGTTCCAAGTGGGACTGACATACGGTTTGTGGCATTCAAAACCAGTGTTATTGCCAAAAAAAATCTTTTTAGCCATGGCAAGCAAATGGTGTAAAATGAATCAAACATTCCTCCCTTCGTGGCTACAAATTCATTTATCGTTCTATTTGCTGAGGTAAACCGGAGAGGGGCGTCGCAGTTTCGCACCCCCAAAATCACCTTCACAGATGTTCAAAAAATCACTTATTCCATTGTTTTTTTGAACATGGTTTCTGGGTTTTAATAAAGGCAAAAATTATCAAAAATTAAAAGAAAACATATAAAATATAAACCATATCAGTTTGCTGATTTTTACGTGTGAACAGAAACTTTACGTGTGAACAGAAACCTTTCTTGCAGCCGAAGTGCAGCTAAACTAGGCCCCTAGTCGGCCTGGTGGTTTTGGATAGCCCCAACAGCAATTCGTAATTCCCACTACTTTACACTTCCATCCATTTTTTTCATGAAAACTGGAATTGGATGGACATATCATATGATACTGGTTGGTGGTTTCAACCCCTTTGAAACATATTATTAGTCTAGTTGGGATTATTATTCTCAATATATGGAAAGTCATAATCCATTCATGTTCCAAACAACCAACCAGTATGTCATGTGTTGGTATGTGCTGCTCATATCTTGTGGTTTGTAATGTTTGTACTGGCTCCAACGATCCCCGCAGCAGGACAGCAGTTCTGAACAGCTTCACCTGCGCGGCGCTTTTCAAACCGGGACCGGTTGTGGGTGAATCAGAGCGATGATTCACATAGAAACACCGATGATAATTGTACAAGGTGGTGCCCCCAAACGATAGCTAAGTTGGTGAACATAACTCCAATACTATGGCTTTTGTTAGCGATATATCTACAGTTAATGGGATTATAAACCAACTTATAACTTGGGGGGCACCACCTTGTGGGGATGGATCGGTAAGCAAATAGGGAAATGGACAAATAATGATAAAATTGATAAACAAGATGTGACTAAGGGAGTATCAAATGTTCCCGCATACGTATGAAACATCTGGATACATTCCTCTGAATTGCGGAACATCAGGGGAAAAAAACATATGAAAAACATTTCAAACATGTCAAACGGATTGTATACCTGTTTCTTCCCATCAGCGTGACGTTTCTTCCCAACTTGACACTAAAAAGTACTGTACGGCCGTACGGCTTGTCGCCTCTCACTTCACGTCTTTTTCACCTGGCAAATGCACAATGGTTGGTGATGTGACAGCATCTCGGTTTCAACTGGTGTTTTCATCTTTCCCATTTACAAATTATGATGCCCAAATGCTCCATGTATATGGAATATGTACCTACATTTGGGCCATTTTTTGGGTAAATATAGGTAAATACGCCGTACATGGAGCATCTGAGTAATGAGGAATATTATCCTTAAAACCGTTAAAACCATGCCACGAAGCGACGTTCCGAAGCACAGGGGAACAATATTGACCAAAACATATGATTGGCGCGATAAAATTCAAAATGGAGTTGACAACTGACAGAACGAAACCAACAATTACCATTATAAAACAAATACCCCTGTTGATTGATTCTTAACAGGGTGTTATACAACCTGGTTCAACAACATCGAGTGAGAATTGTATACATATGCATTATTTTATCATAACACAACAAGGGTACCTATACCTATATACTGTACCAACCAACCAGTATAATGATTATAAAGTGATGTGAGAGGGGTAGTGTTTATGGCTCAAATAGGGATGTAGTCAGAAAACAAACCCAGCAATAAAACTGAGAGATAGAGATGCCTGCAAAGAAGAAAAAAAGAAGAAGAAAACGACGACGACTGTACTCATAATGACGCATCCCCACTGAAGTACTTCAGTGTTGCTACGAGTATGTGTTGCTTATGTCACGGATGTCCTTTGCTACAAATGTCCTTTGCTACAAGTCGGACCAACCAATAATCAAAATACATCAAAATATATCTGGTTGGTGGTTTCAACCCCTCTGAAAAATATCAGTCAGTTGGGATGATTATTCCCAATATATGGAAAGTCATAAAATCATATAAAAATCATGTTCCAAACCACCAACCAGATATGGTTTGCACAATGACAAAGTTGACCAAAATCACCAAAATCACCAAACCTCCATCCTGCCCAAACTGACGACTTCATATCGCGTGCACGCCCTCACCTGAAGTTGCATCACCTTCCTTCGACGTTGCCTCGGCGAGAAGTAGCTCAGGTCACTGGTTTCCCAAACTGCGAGAGTTGAACCAGTGACCTTCAGGGTTTTTTCCCTTTTGCGACGTCTAAGAACTCAAAACTTAGAAACTGCTGTAATGGTAATCAATGGCAATCTATAGGCGAATCGTTTGATGATTTCATTCCCAAATTTGCACTCTAAATCCCCAAAAGCGGTTCTTTCGACCTAAATTGTGTTTGCTTCGATCCTCCGACTCCTTCACTTTGTTGATACAAATAATCCAAATCCAAACGCGTCTTATAAACAACAAAAAGTACAGTAATGTACAGTATATATGCCAATTGGATTTATTGTTCTTGCTGTCTTGCTGATTCAATCCAGGAGTTGTCATGGCGATTGTCAAGTTACATGTTCCCTATAGCTCACAAAAGTCTTTTTTCGTGATTGAATCCCCTTGCAAAAGCCCTTGCTTTGCTGGTCAAAGCCAGCAAATCTTCTTGTCTTCAAATCATCGTTTTTGCATGTAAAATATGGTTCTAAGTCTAAATCCGCAGCGATGTTGCTTGAACATGGCAAAATCATGCAAAATCCATCTAACTCCACTTTTTTGTTGACCCCAAAAAATGCCTTTTGGTTGACCCAAAGGTCCCTTTTCTGGTGAAACCCAAACCACCCGAACGGTGCCACCCAGGTGCCGTCGGCTCTGTCGCGAGCAAAGCCTTTCCCGTGTGGCTTTCCCGTGCGGCCGCCGGGGGGCGCTCAGCGGCATGGCTCTTGGGAGTACCTGGCAGGTCGATGGCGTTAGGTGGATCCGTTTTTGATGTCCAATGTTCAAATGATCGAATTTTCAAATATTCAAATATATAAGGTTTTAGGCATGGTATGTGGACTCAACATGTACGTAGACGCGCATTTTGTATATGAAAAAAAAATATGTGTGTCCGCAAAAAATGTGGTTTTTATTTGTATCCCAACTCACTGGCATGCCTGAAGTGGGGCACCTTGTATTTGTAAAGTCTGCAGCCTACGACGTCTACAAATGTGTTTTGGGTCTATGGCAGGCATTATCCCCAAACGAAAGCGATGGCGACTGAATATCCGAACAAGGGGAAATCCTCTATATATAAATGAAGGTGTTCATGGGAAAATCATCTATAATTGTTGGATTTGTTTTTTCCACTGCCACGTTTGATTACTGGAGGCTACGACTTTGCGCCCAGATCATTGCAATGGGCACTGGATGTCAAGGCCTTGTACCTCAGTGAGTAACAGCCTGAGGGACTTGCTCCAGGGACCATATCAAGGACCGTACCCTTTGGCAAACTAACATAGGTAAACCAACTGTAAATTGCAATTTTCCATAGCTATATATATATATATTACATTATATATAAGTAATATATCATATATATATATATCACATATATATATATATATATTATATTATATATTATATATTAAATATTATATATTTTATTACGTATATATATATGTATATTATGTATATAAATATATATATATATATATATCACAGAAAGCAGGAGCGAACCCTCTGTATCTGACCCCCCTCATCTTGAAGGGCCACTTTGAACAGCACCCAAAATCGAGCTGAGCCTCCCCTGTGTGTTGCTTAGTTGTTGATGTGAGGGCCCAAAACCCTGTAAAACAGCAGGTATCATTGATGTGACCCCCCCCATCTTGATTGCTCTTTGCTGCTCTAAGCCCTCAAGAGCATCACCAAAAGAGCACTTGAGAGCTGATATGAGCCAGTTATGAGTTGAGTCCGTGCCTCTCGTGTGCTAAGAGCACTCAAGAGGGATTGGGAGCCATTATGAAGGGTGTAAGAGTCACTATAAGAGATGATGAGGGCTTTTAGAGGCACTATAAAGGATTTTGAGGCCTTTATTGGCTCTTTAGAGCAGTTATTTGACTTACCTGCTCCCACCGCCAGAAGCAACTGCTTTCTATGAATATATATGTATATTATGTATATTATATTATATATATATATCAAAATTACACCGGCAAGAGACACCAAACAGTGTGGGGGAAAGAACTAATATATTATATATGTAGGACAGATGAAGGATGATGCTGGTGCCCAACAAAACTTTCAGCATTTGTTTGGGATTGCTTTTTGTATGGCACCTTGGATCTTCTATATAGAAGCCAGAATTAGTTTTCGGGATATTTTGTAGCTGTAGGAAAGCCACATATTTGTGAACAAATGGTTTCTTTCTTGTAAGCCAATCCAGTGAAATAAATCAAAACTTTGTGGCCAGCAAAGAATCTGCATGTCCAGTGGGTTGACACCTGCTGGTGGACCAGAAGAGCCCTCATTATCGCAAACCCACTGATTAGTCATGATTTAATATTGAATACCCTCTATATGCCACCCCATGCCACCACCCATGCCTGAACAAATCTATACCCGAAAAGATGGAAAAGTCATGAATATCATCATTTTAGTTTTGGATATTATAGTAGTTTTCTATCCTTTTTTGAGGCTCACCCTGTCTAAATGGAGGTTTCTGCTGATTGTTTTTCTCTCCATAAGCTCTGAGACTCCATGCGCGCCACGCAAGATCTTGGCAAACCAAAAGTACTGCAAACCAGCCTTGGTCCAGCAGCGGGATCCCCAATCCGCGCCGCTTTTTGCTGTGGCAAAGGCGCCACCAATGTCTTGCGGTAGACAAGTAAACATCTTAACTATCTTAACTGTTTTAAGAACTCTTTTTCAGCTGTCAAACATTTTAGGAGTCAGAACTATTTTAAATCTACTTTATTTTTATGGAGTTGCAGTTGACGTTCTTGCATTCTGCAGTTGAAGGTGGCAACTTATCTCGCCCTTGCAATGCAACAGTCCGGTAATGTTATAACATAGCAATGGAAAAAAAATCACCAGGTTTTTTAATAGATAAATCATAGCTATATCTCCAATAAAATGGTGATTAAAATGGCCCATTTATATGGTGTTTTCCCAATAAAATAACCATATCTCCAATGGACAATCACCATATAAATGGGCCATGATCCATGGAGGCTGGTTGACACCTGCATCCTGCGGGACCTGAGCTCCATGTTTTCCTTCTCTTAGTTTATGCTAGGGTAAACAGACATTTCTATATATATATATATATCATGTGTAACACATACAATGTGAGGCCCCCAAGATAGCTAAGTTGGTTTATAACTCCAATAACTATGGTTTATGGTACTTATAACTATAGTTACTGGGGCTTATAAACCAACTTATAACTGGGGGTCCTCACATGTGGAAACCCATGGTGAAACCCTAGCAAAAGGATCTACACATGGTAGGGTTTCCACATTTTTTTTGTTTGCAGAGGACTAGCATCAATCCCTCATCATTTGGGAGATGTTGAACTGGGTTTCACCTTAGCCTTAGCTGGACATTTTGTTCCAGCAAAAAAAGCTAAAAACTGAGCGATAAAAGCGCTTTTAGCCTGCCATCCGCCAAACTCACAATAGTGGCGAAACATGATGCCGCACACAAACATTACCCTCTGGTAAATCAACATAGACCCTGCCAGATAGGGCTTGGAAGATTAAGATTATATAAATGATTAGTTTCCATTACACATTCGATGATAAGATAAGAACACTAAGCGTCAAAAACAACCAAAGACCCGTTACATCTTTTTGCAGCACCGACATCTCTGGTTCCAAAAGCTGAGAACGGCACCCCACCGAGGTAGCCAACCAGGAACAGGCATCGGTTCAGCATGGGAATGGTGAAGAACCTCAATGCACAAGGATGGATTCAGTTGGCTCGTTTTTTGTAGATTATCTAGGATTTATGGCAATTATAACTAAATACAGTACTATGTATATATATATATTACTATTGTTTTCATGTTTTTTTGTTTCAAACAAACAAACTAAACACAATTGGGGGTCCTCAGCTTGTATGCTATCTGGGAATGAACTATTCCCATAGTTACAGCCAAACACCAATATCAACTCAATCAACTCTAGTATAATTGCGATCTTCCCTAGCTGGCTGCGCACGGAAACTCCATAAAAATCCCCATGTCCATGGCAAAATTCTACCCTCCTATAAGCGAATAGAGCGATGGAAGTCTCCATTCTGGATAGGTAAATCATCTATTAATAGGTGTAAATGAATCAATTTATGCAATTTTCCATAGTTATGTTAGTTTAATGGAGGGTAGCGTCTAAACCTACCCAAGCTGTGGGTTTGCGAAAAGTCTTCCTAGAGATGCTGAGTATCCCTCACCCTTCCTGCGTGCGGTAGATGAGAACAGCCATGTAGGTGTAGAGGCATACCTCAAAAGAAGTGGCAAACTGCCAAGCCTGGGATGCTTCACATGAAAAAAAACAAGTTCAAATCTGAGTGAAAATAAATGGTAAGCAAGTGACGTGAGAACTCCGGGTAGAACAAGTATGTCTGTATGTCCCGTCCATATCATCCATATCACACCCCCAAAAAAACTTGAAGCGTTCAGTTTGTAACCACTTTTTTCCACTGTCATGCCACCTCTCACAGCCATCCTTTCTTGCCGTGACAAAATGTTGTGCCATCCAGAGTCGACTCCGGGTCGAAGTGTCTGAGAGCCAGACTCGGAAAATAAAGAAAGATATCATCATCAACATCTCAGCACCAGAGCCGATGGATGGTTTCTTGGTGGTTTCAGCCCAAAGACTTCGGGATCCCATGTGCTTCCCAGATGGATGAAAAATAACCCCGGTCGTCTAATTATTTTAGTTTACTTGGGGAGTTTAACTCATAGAATCATCAACCAAAAGGGGGGGACACTCGAACACTGCTCAAATGTTGAATGGCAAGTCATGGTCTGTCACAGCCATCTTGCTCACATTGAACTGTATAAAATCTGTGCGCAGCCGATGTTATATCCGCGGATTATTCAACAACCATGTTTCATTAGTTTCACTGGACTGAGGAAAACACTGAAAAAAATCGCGTCTTTTCACGCGCAATCCATGACGTGACGTGACTAGGGAGTGATTTCGACAACTGATCAACCAGCCCTGGGGCAGTCTTCCACGTACTTCTGAGGGGTGACCAGGGTGAATTTACGTAAGGGTTTGGTGCTTGCTTGCTGATCTGACGGGCAACTGGAAGATGAGGGCACACATTGGCACACGTACCCACACGAATGGGTCGAAGTATCAACAATTCAGGTTAGCATACCTATGTTATGCGTTTTTTTGTTTATGCGATTTTATGCTCCAACTGAGCTCTAGGCAGCCTTTACCTGGTTGGTTAGCTGGGATCATCATCGTAAGTAGTGCTGAACATCAGAGGAAAGGTCAAGTCAAAACCATCAACCAGACCAGTTTTGTATGCATATATGATTATATAATGAAAAATATAATATTATATAATATTATATTATATTATATAATATGATATAAAATAATATGATATAATATAATATGATATGATATGATATGATATAATATAATAAAACATAGTAATATTGTATTAACATCATATAGTATAATGAAAAATAATATAATATAATATGATATAATATAATATGATATGATATATTATTATTTATTTTAATATAATATAATATAATATAATATATTATATTATAATATAATATAATATAATAAAAATTAATATAATATAATATAATATAATATAATAAAATAAAATAATAAAATAAAATATATAAAGCACTCTACTTCCTCATCATTTTACTCATCGTATCATTTGTTTTGGGTCATATCATCCATTTCTGCTGGATATGTCCCATTGGTGAACTCTATGACACTCCCATGTCGTTTTCTGGGCTCCCCTGGCGCCATTGGCCAAGTACACCTTGCCTTGGACAGTGGAGAGGGGTGAAGCTTTCTTGAAACTGTCTAATACTAAGGAAACATGAGGCTTAGTTCCTGTTAACTCACAAGACTAGCATCATATACAACGTGCTTCAGGAATTGAATGAATATACACCCAAGAAATCCACAATTCAGTGAGCCATCCCAGAGGTTTAACATCGCGCTGGTGGCGAACAGGTGGCCCAGCCCTTCATTTTGGCGGCTTGATTGCAAAGAGAAGAATCAAATTTCTCATCTCCATGTCATTCTTGAATTCCGAAGGTTTCACTGTTTCGCATTGTTTTATCATATGCTTTAATTAACGAGCGATCCCACCCCCATCATATTAGACAACCCCAGACAACCGTGGTCTCAAAGATGTGTTTTGTCCCTATACTAAACCATGTTTTATGGTCGGGGGTGTTTCATATTGTATTCATTAACCACCCCAGTCGCATTATCCCATTGATCAACAATTATAATCAGTATATGAACCGTTCTAATCCCATTCTCCCATTAAACCACCATTATCTAAAGCCGCTTTGATATCCTAACTCTTAAATAACCTGGTTGGTGGTTTCAACCCCTCTGAAAAATATTAATCGGTTGGGGTTACTATTCCCCATATATGGAAAATAAAAATGTTCCAAACCACCAACCAGTAACATATTGATACATATTGTTGGTTAGATGCATTCCATTATACAATCCCCATTGAACTCCACTCAATAAAGATGTTTTTCCCATTCATCCCCCTTAGCTCACCGTGGGGCTGAAACTTAACAATGAGGCTTAGTTCCTGCTAGACGCTTGGATACAGGCACTTGGATCTGGGGCTGCACCCCAATAGCTGGATGGTTTGGGAAAAATCCTGTTCATAATGGATGATTTGGGGGTAACCCTATTCTAGGAAACCCCCATATCTACAAAGTGGGGCCCCTAAACGATAGCTAAGTTGGTTAATAACTCCAATTTCACTATGCTTTATGGTAGATATAACTATAGCTAAACCAACTTATAACTGGGGGGCACCACATTGTATCCATATCTTAACTCTTAAAAACCCTTCCCTCTCCGAGCGCGGCAAGTGGCCTGTCTTCATTCCTGCCTTGTCTAGATACCATCGCATCGCCACGAATGGCGTGGAACTTTCACACCTGAGACGTCACAGGGGATGGGGAAATCATGGGAAAATCATGGGAAAATCCACCAGAATCCGCTATGAAAGTAGGTTTTCATGGGAAAATCAGCTGTAAATGGTGGGATTTCAATTGCTATATGTTTGATTTAGGGGTAAATAGATATGGCATCTTGACTTGTTTGACTTTTTGTTGTTCCTGCTAATGATGTGCTGAACCAAAATGGCGAGATTTAGTTGCTCTTAAGATCTGGTGAGTTTAGGTGATATATACTAGTATCACATTTGGTAAGGTTCATTTTGACTCAAGTTGATTGATATGTTTGACAAATTGCCATGAGAGGTGGACATTGCTGACCCCCAGTGGAACATGATTTTCCTGCTAAACATGTTGGCTTTTCAATTCACGGCTGATGTTGGTAGAAAAGTCTATCATCAGCCTCCAGTAATACGTACCACGTTGCGAATCGGAACATCACCATGTTTCAGAAGTACCCTCTGGTAATTTAACAGTTTGTTATTGAAAATGGCCCATAGAAATAGTTGATTTACTTATCAAAAATGGTGATTTTCCATAGTTATGTTAGTTTACCAGGCCGGGTAAATCAACGTACTAAAGGAGCCATGGCTGTCATGGCTACTGAGTCCCGCTCAGCATGGAGATGGTCGCGGGCCCTTGCGCATAACCGCCCTGGGTCAGTTGCCACCTGGGGCGGCCCCGGGGTTCTCCAGTCGGCTTCTCTGAGGGTAACCAGGAATCATTGAACAATCCCACATAGACTATGAATCAGCGCATCTTTGTGAAACTTTATCTGTTGGAAGATGCAGATCTAATCTCTGAAAAATGTTATCTAAAATCTAATATCTTGAATCTAATAATCAGATATATGATAGGGTCTAACAATCAAATATTATCTAATAGATTATCTAGTCTTTGAAAAGACTTCTGTTGGAGATGCAGGTCACAAAACAAAACGACAGCATCCGACGACGCATAGCCCATGATTGCCCATTGTTTTTTATTGCGTCCCAAATTGTGGCAACCGATACAGTGCGGAACAGTTGATCACGTTGATCTTCAAATCTTTTGTGGGATGTAAAAGGACACATGTAGTTATATAATCAAAAATCCTCACTCACAGTTTGATCAACAAAATAACTGCACTCCTTTACCAACCATTCACCTTACTTTCCTCAACGCCCCTTTGCCCAACGCCCAGTCTGAACGCCACGTGGGGCGCCCCTGGGGCCAGAGCCAAACAATCAGAACCATCACGTGGTGGATCCTTCACGGTGACTATCCGCGTTTTTATTCCCCTGTATGAAATACGTATAGGCGTCCGGACAACATGAAGAAATCCAATAAACCTTGGTATATCTAGATGGTAGATACGGTATCTATATGAATGTTTCGGGATGAAGGGAGTGACAGATAGTAACAGCTAATCAACTAATAGTACCTCACTGGCGTCAGCACATCGCAGGTGCAAATAAAGATGGTTGACCGGGCCCGCAAGAGATTCAACGTAATTAATCCCAACCAACTAATCTTAAACACCCCCTAGATGCTTCCAAATAGGTGTAAACTCCACACCTAACCATGGTTTCTAGTGGTGTTTGATTGCGGGATGGGATTGATCTGATTCCATATGCTCTGTGTCCCAGGCTTCCAGTAGTCTCTCACTTCCAGGCCCACTTCCAGGCCAGGTGGCAAGTTCGCTTCCCATCCGGGCCAAGTGGACCAATAGTAGAGCGACAGGCAAAAGTCTTGGAGGATATAGCCTCAGACGGGTGTAAACGATGCTACTCGTCCAGGATCTTTCAGGAAAAGAAAGAACTATCGGGTCCGCCAAGTTGGCGTAACGTTACGCGGCATCTTTTCATCTTTTCCTAATATCAATACCATACTATGAGTCAAAACCCTGCCGCCCTACCCTAAAGTAGCAGGCCAATGGATGTTTATTCCTCCACATATTAGGTATATAATAATATGAATATGTAATAATAGGTTTTGACCCATCCCCACTTCAGAAAAAAACATCATTTTTGGTGTTGAATCTGTCCGCTTCCAGGCGAATCACCAAGGGTCATCATGTTCCCTGCCATTGTCATAACTGCCGTTTCCCGGCCGGTAAACTAAGCATATTGGAAAATCACAATGATGTTTAATCGGCCAATGGTTAATCAGTAAATGGGGCATGTTCATCCATTTTCCATAGTTAAATTACAAGAAGGTAATCATCGTTTTTCAATGTTTATCCCATTGAAACCTGATTTCCAAGGGCCCCAAAAAAGGTGTTTTGTTGCAGCCATGGGGCCAATGAAGACCTTGCAACAGAGTTGGCTCAGCTCCGATGCCTGGGGTCATCCATGACGACTGGATGAGTTGGGGGTACCCCATGACTAACCTCCACATGGCCATGGAAAAGCCCTAAAAAAAGGAAGGGTTCAATGGGGAAATCCATGGTGAAGGTAGATTTTAACCCTTGAAAAAATGTGAGTCAGTTGTCTACACAAGGTGGGCGGTTCGGCACTCGCAGAACGCACACAAACTACGGGCATCAAAGAAAAGAACCCCTCGTAGGCCTCAAA
Source organism: Cladocopium goreaui (assembly GCA_947184155.2). NCBI lineage: Eukaryota > Dinophyceae > Suessiales > Symbiodiniaceae > Cladocopium > Cladocopium goreaui. The sequence goes on from CAMXCT020001103.1 coordinate 100,290, forward strand.
ATGTGAGTCAGTTGGGACCATGATCCCATTTCCATGGTCGAACATCTCATAATGTTTATGTCTAGCCATTTTTAATACTGAACACTTGCACCTATATTTTTGGTTGAGAGATGTATAGATGTGATATTTGATGATCTAAATCCCTCCTGAATCCACACCCTCAGTTGTGACTGCTCGAAGCCAAAGGTAATTAATTTATTTGGACGCTGAAACTGCCTTGGTCACGATATGATATGGAAGTCACCACACCCCTAAAAAAAAGTTCATAGCTAGAATCACATAAACATGATATACAATAATACGTCAATCATATGCACAGGGACAGCAATAATGGAAATGATATGATGAATATCGAATAATATCAATTAATCTCACTCATATCAAATCAGTAAAACAACAGGAACATTAAACAACAAAAGAAAACACACACACATTCAGTGCCCCCAGTGATACCCCAGTAGTACATCCGCGCCGCCTGAAAGAAGTTGCTGCTGCTCATGAGCTCTGGGCTGTCATAGAGGGCCAAAACGCACAACGCCACGATCAAAATGGCATGGAGAACGCCTGCCGGTGGCCGTTGATTTCGACTGGATCCACAGATCAACTGAATCCACTGGCGGTTCAAGCTACTATCTATATACCGTATATACACCCGTATTTTCCCCGTATTTTTGCATACAACTTACACATATGTATTTGTACTTGACATAAATGTGCATAAATTTTACATTTTGCAAACAAATCTGTATAGAATCCATAATTCCTTCGGTTTGGGCGTTATCAAAGCGTTTCTTTTTCCTGAAACCGACCCACTTTTAGGTGTTGTTTTTTTTCCAAGATTCTCATGGGTGTGTCAGAGGAGGTCTGGATTCAAATCAATACATCCCTTCAAAAAACATCATCAGAATCCCTTCAAAAAACATCCATATCACATTAAAACATGTATATATATATATATACTTCAGGAGGAACAAAGTTTATGCTTCTTGAAAGTTTGACAAAGCATCCATCTCGGTCAACCGCGGATCACATTTCCAAGTCCATTTCGTGTGGCAGGTGTGGGACGGTCAATTATCACCCGCTTTTAAATCTATAAGATTAAAAGCTTTTGGAGGGTGGAAATTCGACCGGGGTACGACAAAGCTCCATGCTAGGATTCTAAGGGGAAAGGGTGTGCAGAAGAAGAAACCAAACACGTTCACTGTGGGAAGCTCAACAAGCGCAACTTTTGTCCTACCAGTGCGTCACGGCACAGGTGTAGCATTGCAGAAAAGAGTATGGACGTTTCCCAAAAATTTTCAATCGAACAGATGCAAATGAGACACCATGGCAACAATGAAGAAGGTAAGGTTGCTGTACAAAGAAGCTTTGAAACCAGAGGGTACAGATATTTTATGTGGAGTATGATGACCAAGCTGACGCACGTGCAACAAGCAGCAGCCGGCTTGACAATTCCCACTGAAAAAGCTTTTTTTACCCTGCGTCACGGCACAGGTGTAGCATTGCAGAAAAGAGTATGGACGTTTCCCAAAAATTTTCAATCGAACAGAGTTGCAAATGAGACACCATGGCAACAATGAAGAAGGTAAGGTTGCTGTACAAAAAAGCTTTGAAACCAGAGGGTACAGATATTTTATGTGGAGTATGATGACCAAGCTGACGCACGTGCAACAAGCAGCAGCCGGCTTGACAATTCCCACTGAATAAGCTTTTTTTACCCTGCGTCACGGCACAGGTGTAGCATTGCAGAAAAGAGTATGGACGTTTCCCAAAAAAAATCAATCGAACAGATGCAAATGAGACACCATGGCAACAATGAAGAAGGTAAGGTTGCTGTACAAAAAAGCTTTGAAACCAGAGGGTACAGATATTTTATGTGGAGTATGATGACCAAGCTGACGCACGTGCAACAAGCAGCAGCCGGCTTGACAATTCCCACTGAATAAGCTTTTTTTACCCTGCGTCACGGCACAGGTGTAGCATTGCAGAAAAGAGTATGGACGTTTCCCAAAAAAATTCAATCGAACAGAGTTGCAAATGAGACACCATAGCAACAATGAAGAAGGTAAGGTTTGCTGTACAAAAAAGCTTTGAAACCAGAGGGTACAGATATTTTATGTGGAGTATGATGACCAAGCTGACGCACGTGCAACAAGCAGCAGCCGGCTTGACAATTCCCACTGAATAAGCTTTTTTAACCCTTCAGGAGGAACAAAGTTTAAGCTTCTTGAAAGTTTGACAAAGCATCCATCTCGGTCAACCGCGGATCACATTTCCAAGTCCATTTCGTGTGGCAGGTGTGGGACGGTCAATTATCACCCGCTTTTAAATCTATAAGATTAAAAGCTTTTGGAGGGTGGAAATTCGACCGGGGTACGACAAAGCTCCATGCTAGGATTCTAAGGGGAAAGGGTGTGCAGAAGAAGAAACCAAACACGTTCACTGTGGGAAGCTCAACAAGCGCAACTTTTGTCCTACCAGTGTATATATATATATGTATAATACTTTTTACATCTATATATGTAATTATATATATATGTGTATATATATATATGTGCATCAAGACATATATATATATATGTAAAACACTATATATATATATTCATTACTCAATCAATCTCAATCAGCCACTTCGCGTTGCATCCCGATCGTGCCTGAGAAGGTTGCTGCCCAATATGCCTTTTCGCCTGGCCGAAAAAAATGGCACTGTGAGGGTCCATATCTATGGGTAAATCTAGGGATATATAATTAATGTACAGGAGTTACATTTGGGTGGGTTGGGAGAAACTTAGGACTTGTGTATGTAAATGCACCATCTGTGTATAGTAGGTTGGCTTCTAATTATTTACCTACTTGGGGGTAATGTATGGTAATGTAGTTAAGACTAGCTATATATAAGTATGCCATACATGGTTGATGTGGGTACGGATATTATATATTGGGAAAATCTTGAACGGGATATCTGGTTTACATCGGCTTATCAGATTTATCAAAAATGGTGAGTTGGCGCCAACCTTCAAGTGTCGGTTTTTGGGGAACCAATATTTTTAGACAAACCCCCATACATCACAAGTCAAAATGTGGTGGAATTTGCACCACTGATTTCACTTTCACCTTTTTGGATATTTCCTTGACCTTTCTCATCCTTTCTCCCTTTATGTACACCGTAATTACCACAAGTCTGGCAGATTGCACTGGCCCGGAAATGGCCACGGGTGGGCTTCCCTAACGGTCGCAGGTGGGTCAACCATTACCAGTGGGATGTCAGGAATCCACTGGGACGTTCTTCAACAGTCTGGAGATGATTTCTCGCTCTGAGTCTGATGTTCCATCTTAAAAGAGCCTTAAACGATTCAAGAGAAGAGTGAGAAGAGTGAGCAACATGTTTCTTTATGTTTCTTTGATATGTACATACTCAGTGTCAAAAATGATAACCCTCTGGTAATCAAACGTGGTTTGCTGGAAAATTCCCCATTTAGTTCGATGATTTTCACATTCAAACATCCATTTAGCGCGGGGATTTTCCAGCTAGCCACGTTTTGACTCCAGAGGAACGATTTTTCAATGGGGTATATTGCACTATGCCACCATTTTTGTTGGTTAAAACATATATTTGCCCAATGGTTGGTTCAGAATTGTAGTTCATTCCAAATGATTAACGTGGTAAACCCGGAAACAAACAAAAACAACACCATAAATGGATGCCATAAACAATTCCAAAAAGGCAGGTAAGAAAGATTGGGCTTGCCACATTATTGTTGCAACAAATCCCCATCACTGCTGATACTCAAATCACATGTGTTGTTTGTTAAATATGTCACCCTCTGGTTATTTAACATAACCATGGAAAATGGCCCATAGAAATAGATGGTTTACCTATTAATAGCATGGAGATTTTCCATGGCTATGTTAAATGATAGATGGTTTTACCTATTAATAGCATGGTGATTTTCCATGGCAAACTGGCAAATGACCAAAGGGTAAATCCAATGGTTCATCCCACAAGTCTTCGTTCTTCACCCGCATCCCCCATTGCAAAAATCGCCACCTTTGGTACTGTCCAGGCGATGGTAATGCCTCAGGCATCAAAAAACCCTCAGGAAAACATCAGCCTACCGGGCCTACCGTCCGGGTGCGTCCGGAAGAGGTGCACAAAAATGATAGACATTTACAAAAATGATGGATATATATGGATATATCATAGGCACATATTGATATGGTGTGTTCTGTGTATGCTTTGTGTGGTGCATGAATTTCCTGCCAAGGCCGAAAGATAATTTTGTTGCGTTTACCTATCTGTTCTGAGCCTGCAAAAACAGCTCTTTTGATCAACTCAGACTATAGTTCAATGTTTCGACACTAATGAGCATCAAATATCGTTTGATAACTAATTGATACTAATTGTAGTCAGCACCGCCAAGGCACATCCAATTCTGCTCCAGCAGCCTCAAATCGTATTATTCTTATTGTTTTTTTGTGGAAAACATGCTGCAGCAAATACACACATGCAAAGACATATGCACACATCTATGCATGATTATATGTATGTATGGATGAATGTAATGTAACGTACTGTGAGTGCAACTCTCAATGCTAATGATAATGTTGATGAATATAAATGCAATGTAATGAAATGCAATGCATGTCGTAACTGTAATGTATGTTGTGTCATGTATGTAATGTATGTCGTTAATGTAATGTAATCTAATGTAATGTGTTGTAATGCAATGAAATGTATTTATACATGAACACACACATACATACGCATATAAATATAGGCTGCACACCTACACATCAAATGCACAAGTATACATCTGTCTGTACTTCATACATCAAGACATCTATATATACATCCATCTCTCTCTCTCTCTCTCCATCGCCATCTCCAAGAGTCTAGCCAAAGGCTAAAGGCGAGCCATATCCATAATTTTACACGTTTGTACAGCTTTACTACGCACCTGTAAATCGATACATTCATCATGACATGACGTATGTATTTGTATGTACTGCATTTTAACGCAGTGTAATGTGGATGTGATGTGATGTGTCGTGATGTGATGTAATGTGATGTGTGTAACACATTGTAGTGCATCTTTCAATGTGATGTCATGTGATGTGATGTATGTAATGGATGTGATGTGATCAATGGCCATTTCAGGAACCTAAATTGGAGGTATCTACCATATATATCCATATATAAGGCCGATATAAGGCCTATGTAAGGGAATATCCCCACAAAATATGTGATATGGTACAGTACCTCCATTTTAGGATCCTGGAATTCACTGGAATTCCTATTGATGTGATTTTTGGATCCTGGTTTTCATCAAGCTACGAGAAGCACAGCGGAGCCACACACAAAGAGAGCCAAAAACTTGCCTGGAATTCATGGGGGAATAGCGTCGTTCGGCAGTTCGGGAAGGGGGATACAATGGCGGAAATACCGTGGGAATTTTATGGGATAGATGAGATATGGGAAAAATGGGAAAAATGGGAATATAATTGGCTGGTTGGTGGTTTTAACCATCTTGAAAAATATTAGTCAATTGGGAGATATTGGGAGGATGACATCCCATATATTATGGAAAAAACAGTTCCAAACCATTAACCAGTTGGGAATAGCACCAACTACGATCTCTATGGAAATCATGGGGCTTTTAATGGGAAATGCATGGACAATTACATTCAATGATGGTGATATTATGGGAATATAGTGGGAATATTTGCATATATATATATATACATATATATAACCAACAATGAAACTTCAGTCAACCCCCCGACCTACCCCAAATAAAAACAAAGGAAACAGCACAGGTAGGAACTGACAATAAGAGCTTAGTAAACCCTTATTAGCAGAAGGGTCTAATAACCGCTTGATAAGACCTTGCAAGACCCCTATTTGAATCATTTGGGTCGCGTCATCCGAAAGGAGGTGATGCCCTAGCCAAACAAATGTTTGATAAGTTTCACGGGCTCCTGATGGAACTTCTGAGTTCGCTTGACAAATGCGATCATGAAAATCTCTTTGTAGACCCCGAATGGAAGTCAATTTGTTGATGATATCTTTGGCAATAATGGGGATATACAAATGGAATTACAACCACTATAAAATCTATGATTATATTTCTGGGTTCCCTCAATCTGTCATTCCGAATGGGGAAGATTAAATGATACCATGGGGAGAAAATACCATCTTTTCTCGGTCCATGGTCAACTCCAAACCGAAGAGATGTACATAAATCTTACTCTTTAGGCATTCGATCATTCGAAGTATTCCCCAAAGATATATGATTTTCCCAAACATTCCCAATATAATGCCACAGAATGACGTTTCTCACTAGTTTCAACCAAATGCCAATTGCACTATTTTGAAATTGGGATCTTTTTCAATCTATTGTGATCTATTTTGGTGATGTTCTGGGCATAATGTTAACCCACCAAAGGGGAGGTACAATTTCAGGTGCCAAATGGTGACACATATTCACAAATAACAACTTTTTTGTGGTATACACTTGAGGATTTCCTAAAATGGAGGTACCCCTACATGGATGGTTTCATGGAAAATCCAATCTATAAATGGATGATGACTGGGGTGTACCCCTATGACCTAGGAAAGCTCTACTTGATCAACCAGGGATGGGATTGTGGGCACCCAAAATGTGGGCTTAGCCACTCCAAAACCATCCCCAGTATCACCACAAATGGATAGACAAGAGGGTGGGGTTTATTGTTGTTTATTATAGTTTTTAGGTTGAATTCTGACCCCATGTAACTTCAAGTATATAACTATAGTCATAATCACCGTAAACCATGGTCGCACCTTCCCATGCCCAAGGTCTGGCCTGAAAGGTGAATGCCGACCACACAATGGGATCCGACATGTTGGCGACAGCGTTGCGAAATGATGCTAGGCCGCAATGATGCTGAAGTGATGCGATTTTTTGTTTGAAACATATGACGACGGATGAAGCTTAAAATATGTAAACAATGTGATGTAAGATGATATGATAAGTAAATTATATGCTGTGTTGTTGTCTTTGTGTTTTCAACTGATATGTTCTTAATAGGCAAGTGGCACCATTCCAACAAGTGAGCATGTATCAAAGGAACTCATCACATCAAAGTGCTTCATGCCAAGCTGCGGAGCGGGAACCAGGCTAATCAGGGGTTGATTCGCCCAGGGGTCTGTATTGTATGCTGGAATATGAGGAATGTGGGAAAAACAATGCCATAAACCAGCCATGTGGGAATGTATAAAAATGGTAATTTGGGGGATGGTTTATCATTGTTTTACCCCCATTACTTCAATTTAATTCAGTGTAGTTCAACATTCATTGGAGGCCCCAAAGAAATCATGAACATCATCAAACATAAGGCTTGAAATTGCCGAGCAACAATCACCTGGCCTGACAAACTGAAGGATAAGTTAACAGTTTTCATCATTTGTCATGATTAATTCTGTGTCATCCATGTTTCTGAAAGGCTACCCCCTCTGATCCTATTACGGTAACGAATCTCGCTGGGGAAACCATGGGAAACCCATACATTCCATGAAAAATCTCGGTTTGCACGGGAAGATGTAGCAACATCATCATCTCTCATGGGTTTTCCGGCCAGATTTGCAGCCATTGCGGCAACCTATATCAATTATGTCGAAACTTTGCACGCAACACCCAGGGTATTTACAGTTCACATTTGATCTGTATGCATCGTCACCCTCAAACAATAGAAACTACTTGGCTCACTACGGGGCACCACCCTGTAGATGATGCTGTCAACCCCAAATGGTGAAACCTTATGTCAACCAGATCATAGCTTATTCTAACTTTTTTTAAAAACTTGAAAAAAAGCGCGGCAAAAGCAAAAAAAAACAAAAAGCAAATTAGCAAAATCAATAAAAATACAAAAACAAAATAAAAGGGGAAAACAAGGCTAAACAAGGGGGAAAAAAAGGATTTTGCTTTCTCGATTTGCTTTTTTTTGCAAGCAAAAAAAAATGCAAAAAACATTCAAATGGACAAGTCCATTTTTTCCCATGTTTTTTCCCCTTTTTGACGTTCCTTCTTTCCCCTCTTATTTTGCTTCCGTTTTTTTTCTGTTTTGAAGTTTTTCTTTTTATTTTTCCATGTGTTTTCCTTTTTTTTTGCATGTTTTTCAAGTTTAAAAAATCATTCGAATTACTTTACTTCGTGTGATCCCCACCATGACATTTATACATTTTCTTACTGGCAAATCTTCTGGCATTCTATCTGACATATCTTCTGACATTCTATTTGACATTCTATCTGGCATATCTTCTGGCATATGATCTGGCATATCTTCTGGCATATCTTCTGGCATTCTATCTGGCAAATCTTCTGGCATTCTATCTGGCATATCTTCTGGCATTCTATCTGACATATCTTCTGGCATTCAATCTGGCATTCAATCTGGCATATCTTCTGGCATATATTCTGACATATCTTCTGGCATTCTATCTGACATATCTTCTGGCATATATTCTGACATATCTTCTGGCATATCTTCTGGCATATCTTCTGGCATATCTTCTGACATATCTATCTGGCATATCTTCTGGCATATTTTCTGGCATTCTATCTGGCAAATCTTCTGGCATTCTATCTGGCATTCTATCTGGCATATCTTCTGGCATATTATCTGGCATTCTATCTGGCATATCTTCTGGCATATCTTCTGGCATATCTTCTGACATTCTTTCTGACATTCTTTCTAACTTTCTTCTGCACATTCTTTGTCCCATATCTTCCTACATGAGGTCCGGCAGGGAACACTTGGCGTGGATACTCGCGGTTGAGGTCCGGCAGGGAACACTGGGCGTGGATGGTCGTGGTTGAGGTCCGGCAGGGAACACTGGGCGAGGATGGTCGTGGTTGAGGTCCGGCAGGGAACACTGGGCGTGGATGGTCGTGGTTGAGGTCCGGCAGGGAACACTGGGCGAGGATGGTCGTGGTTGAGGTCCGGCAGGAACACTGGGCGTGGATGGTCGTGGTTGAGGTCCGGCAGAGAACACTGTGGATCGCGGGTCGCAGTTGAGCAAGGACGACGAGGACGACGAGGACGACGAGGAGGACGAGGAGGAGGAGGAGAGGAGGACGAGGCAGGAGGAGGCGGAGGAGGAGGAGGAGGAGGAGAAGGAGGAGAAGGAGGAGGAGGAGGCAACTGACATAAAATCTAACAACCCTCACCTGGCAGGTGGGGAATAAGCAGAGGTGAACATAAGTGAAACCTTGGTTGAACAGTGGGGGTTCCCTGAGAAAATGCCCAGGAACAGCTTCAGAGAGCCTGGTTCGCCGCAGCGCAGGAACATGTCAGAAGCTTGCCGCGGTCCCCATTGGAATCAAACCAACCACCCAGAACCAGCCCCAATAAGGACTGTGGCGAATCTTAACCATCTTGCACATCTATCACAGTACCTTCTGGTAATCAAACGTGGCGTTCGCTGGACACTCCACTTATATGTGGAGCTTTAGTTCGCCAAGGTTTCCGTCTACAGCCAGGGCTTTGGTCAGGGCACCATCAATAATAACTGTTGAAGATGTAGCATTCAAGGCCACACGCACGTAGATATATACTGCAAACGAACTGGGAAATATTGTCTTTGACATCTTTGAGCTACAAACTAATTGAGCAATTTTAATGTTGACATCTTTGAGCTGCAAACTAATTGGGACATATTCCTGTTGACATCTGTGAGCTGCAAACTAATTGGGACATATTCTTGTTGACATCTTTGGCCTGCAAACCAATTGAGAAAAACTTGTTGACATCTTTGGGATGCAAACTTTTTGAGCTATTTTAATGTTGACATCTTTGAGCTGCAAACTAATTGGGACATATTCTTGTTGACATCTTTGAGCTGCAAACCAATTGAGAAAGAATCTTGTTGACATCTTTGGGCTGCAAACCAATTGAGAAAGAATCTTGTTGACATCTTTGGGTTGCAAACCAATTGAGAAATATGTTTGTTGACATCTTTGGGCTGCAAACTAATTGGAACATATTCTTGTTGACATCTTTGAGCTGCGAACTAATTGGGACATATTCTTGTTTACATCTGTGAGCTGCAAACTAATTGGGACATATTCTTGTTGACATCTTTGGCCTGCAAACCAATTGAGAAAAAACTTGTTGACATCTTTGGGCTGCAAACTATTTGAGAAATATGTTTGTTGACATCTTTGAGCTGCAAACTATTTGAGAAATATGTTTGTTGACATCTTTGGGATGCACACTATTTGAGAAATATGTTTGTTGACATCTTTGAGCTGCAAACTAATTCGGTTATATTATATAACCGAATTAGTTTGCAGCTCAAAGATGTCAACAAACATATTTCTCAAATAGTGTGCATCCCAAAGATTCTTGTTGACATCTTTGAGCTGCAAACTAATTGAGAAAGAATCTTGTTGACATCTTTGGGCTGCAAACCAATTGAGAAATATGTTTGTTGACATCTTTGGGCTGCAAATTAATTGAGAAAGAATCTTGTTGACATCTTTGGGCTGCAAACCAATTGAGAAAGAATCTTGTTGGCATCTTTGGGCTGCAAACCAATTGAGAAAGAATCTTGTTGACATCTCTGGGCTGCGAATCAATTGAGAAAGAATCTTGTTGACATCTTTGCGCTGCAAACAAATTGAGAAATAATCTTGTTGACATCTTTGGGCTGCAAACCAATTGAGAAAGAATCTTGTTGACATCTTTGGGCTGCAAACTATTTGAGAAAGAATCTTGTTGACATCTTTGGGCTGCAAACCAATTGAGAAAGAATCTTGTTGACATCTTTGGGCTGCAAACTATTTGAGAAATATGTTTGTTGACATCTTTGGGCTGCAAACCAATTGAGAAAGAATCTTGTTGACATCTTTGGGCTGCAAACCAATTGAGAAAGAATCTTGTTGACATCTTTGGGCTGCAAACCAATTGAGAAATAATTTTGTTGACATCTTTGGGCTGCAAACCAATTGAGAAAGAATCTTGTTGACATCTTTGGGCTGCAAACCAATTGAGAAATATGTTTGTTGACATCTTTGGGCTGCAAACCAATTGAGAAATATGTTTGTTGACATCTTTGGGCTGCAAACCAATTGAGAAAGAATCTTGTTGACATCTTTGGGCTGCAAACTATTTGAGAAATAGCTTGTTGACATCTCTTACCACAGCTGTTCAAAGGCAACAAAGCAAGGTTTCACCAGGATCCAGGGCATATCTTGAGATAGGGCCTACTAGGGATGAAACGACCCAGTCACCCAGTTGGCCAATGTTGGCCATACATATATTATAATTTTTCAACATATGCATATGCATATGCAAATATAATTTTAATGTGTATATATATATACATATTATTATATTATATACATATGTGTGCATACATACATATATCCCAGTTGAGGCTTCCAACATCAACATGGCCCAGTTGAGTCAGCTACGGTGCAGGTTTTAGGGGTGATTTCCACCAAGGCTGCCACTAGATGTCCTGCTAAAAAGCTGTAAGCCTATGTGCATGTAAAGACATATGAACATATCTGAATATTCAGGTGTCGGTACCCAAATATCTGGAAAATATCTGGGAAACATCCTGGAAACACTTATTTATGACACCATCTGGTTATTTAACATAGCCATGGAAAGATCCACCATGCTATTCTTAGGTAACCATCTATACATGGGCCATCTATTCCATGGCGAACTGTTAAATAAACAGAGGCTATAATCTTTAGCCAGATATCTCTCTCCGCCACCTCTCAAGATCTGTGCGTTGTGTAATTCACTGTGTTCCTGTTGTTTGGGAGGGGGAGACAAGGCACAACCAGTGAAGGCAACCTCCCAACTCCCCCATGAATGGCACTGATTTTGGCTGGCGCTGAGGCACCTAGCGGCAACTCAATGGGTTGGGAAAATCGACTGGAAGCCATGGTTTAAAACAACACAACAATGGTTTCTTTCCCGCAGGATTTTCCCTAAACGAATCCAGTAAGTTACACTCGCAACATGAAAAAATGATGAAAAGATATGAAAAGTTGTTCGGATGCTGCTGACATTGGGTTTCTTCCAGATGTAGAGATCGTGGTGTTAGTTTATATATAATCTTTTGACAAGCAAACAGAATTGGTGCTCACTACTGTTTCACGGCATTCCAAGCTAATAAATCTAATTATAAACCCAAGAGAAGGGTTCATTTTTTTGTCACAAGGCATATCAAATATCAGCCCAGCGTTTCATATACCAATCTATTTTCCGGAACAGCAGTGAGCACACCCCATGGGACCAGCCCACCCCATAAATGGAGCATCCCCAAAAGGGATGTAGTTTCGAATGGAAAATCATCCTATATAAAATGGATGATTTAGGGTCGCCCCCATTTTCGGGGACCACCATATGATGAACCACCAGTTCCAAGGCAAACTGCTTGATTACCAGCAGTGGTGTATAATTTATAATGGCGTACATAATTATAAATGTCATGTTGCATGTGTATCGTGATTGAGCGTTTGCATGATTTCCATGGCATTCATCTCCGTCATTGACCAAGATGTGTGTTTAGAGCAAGGATACATAGTGACAGGTAGTGACCCTAGTGAATTTGGCACCATCTCTACAAAGTGGGACCCCCAAACGATAGCTAAGTTGGTTAATAACTCTAATTTCACTATGGTTTATGGTAGATATAACATGATATAACTATAGATAATTAATAGGGTTTATAAACCAGAGTTCACATCACTGGGCGGCACATGGCGGCACCACATTGTAGTGACTAGTAGTAGCAGCACCGTTGCAGTCATCAACCCACTGCCGCCTTCAACTCTTTCCGCGTCGGATCAGCGCCGGGGGCTGTACACAACGCCGGGCTGGTGACTGTACAATCCAAAAGAAAGGGATGCAACTGACCGGACGCCAAGCGAAGTTACCTGATCCAATCGTACTGAACAGCCCAAGCACCCGTCCCAAACATGTAAATCTAGTAAATCTGGTAAATCTGTTACCTGGTTTCCAGATGCTTTTCACATCTGGACTGGACGTCCGGGTCGTTTTTGTTGGTTCCCAAGCTCCAACTCTCATGGATCCAGCGGGTCAGCGCAAGCGTTCCCTGGCTCTGGCAGATTCTGGCTTGAGATCATCCGAGGGGTTGAACTATGTTGAACTTTCCCTCCAAACCCAACATGGTAACATGGAAAATGGATGAAGAATGATGAAGATGGACTTTTTGTAGATCATTAACTGGTAATTTTCCGCAGTTTTTCATCCCCCCCCAAAATGTCCATTGCCACCCAAAAAATCACCGCTTGAAACCCTGCTGGTACCCCAACTGAGAGCTGTTCCCAAGCCAAGGCTCCATGGGCTATGACGTGGGCCACCCACTTTGCGGCTTGCAGTGTGCCATCTTCGGCCACAAGCTCTTGTTGCAACCTGGCCGGACAAGAACAATCTCAATGCCAGGCCTCACAAGATACTACATTGGTTTATAGCTACTCTAATCAAGTGGATATAGTTGAATGAATGATGTTGAATGGGTCTGCAAACCAACTTACAAGTGCTTCTGGGTTCTTGATCTTTACACTAGACGTGCATACCAAGTTCATCCCCCTCAGAAAAACACGGTTTAGGGGAAATGCGTCATTTCAAAGCCGTACGCTTCCAGCAGGCCGCAGGTTCCAAAGTCCCAGAAGATCACATTTTTTGGGTTGCACCTCGTCGCTATGTGTCATAAACCTTAAAAAAAATCATATTTCTTTTTGAGATAATGATGCCCGGAAAAAAAAAAACGAAGTTGGTTGGCGAGGTCGGGAAGATGTTTGCCAAACGAAACCGAGGTGCTTCTCGGCAGCCAACTTGGCATCCGGAGACAGAAGCTTTTTCACAGCTGCTGTCACCTGAGAGGCGACGTCTGGTAAACTACCCTGAAAGGTATCAGCTACATGTCTGGTAAACTAACATGACTATGGAAAATCACTATTTTCAATGGGTAAATCAACTATTTCTTTGGCAATTTTCAATAGCAAACTGTGAATGTTTACCAAAGGCTACATGTCTGGCAATTCCCGAACCAAATGGAGGTTTTAATGGAAAAAAAACATCACTGGGTGAGTTTCCAGCCGTGATCTGGGTCAAGTTGCTGAGATATTCACACCCTTTGTGTTGAATATCTCCATGTTTATGGCAAATCTTGGCTAACGAGAACAACAAAAACTGGTCCGATAGCATAATCCCAACTAAGTAAGGTCAAGAATTGACCATAATCCATCAATCAACCTAACTACCTTTATTTTGTTGGTTCAAAATGAACACGTATATAGTTATGAATTAGTATATTTACTCTTGACCCCCCCCAAAAAAAAACAAGTTCTATATCAACAACCAATATAATGGAACAATCAAATTTTTGATTTTGACACTTATCACTTTTCACACACACACATAAATATATATATATATATATGTGTGTAATTAATTCATAAATATATATATATATATATATTATATATATTATATATTATATATATATATATTATATATATATTAAATATATATATATATCGTTTGTGTATGTGTATATATATATATAATATCTAGTCCTAATGACCCACAACGATCCCCCATTCATCTGGTAACTTCGCCCCCGCGGCCGGCACCTGCTGAGCCTCCACTGGCCGCTTCGCAATCCGCAGGGCACAGCCGGCCTCCACGAGCGCCGCGGCGTTGTAGTACTGGTCGTCGAAGAAGGGCAGGGCCAAAATGGGTCGGCCACACCTGGCGCAGGATTGGGGATCGTTTCTGGATGATTTCCATGGCTAAGACTGGAGGGCAATCTATAGAAATTGGGACCAAACATACGAGATACTGATGGGTGTATGGTGATCATGTCAGTTTTATGCTTAAGGTTGAATAAAATTCAGTTTTTAAATCTCAAACCCAAATGAAAACAACACCCAAGTTTACTAAGGGGGGGGTCCCCACAAATAGTGATAATCTGCTACTCAAACGGCATATTTTTCCCTGTAGATTTCAACCAATCCATCGCACCAAAACATACCAAAACTTAATTTGGGGAAAAAACACATGTCATATCACTGCAAGAACATATGGGTAAGTTACGGTATGTTGGTTTGAACATGTTTGAACTAAGAAGGTTACTTGTTGGGTGTATCTGTGATTTTACCTGTTAGCCAAACTGAAGCTGGTGAAATGGGTTCGATCTCTGCTGCAGGGCATATTTGGATGGGTATCACGGGGAAAAGGATTGATGGGAATCCATCTGAATTGGGTTCTGAATATATACCCTCTGGTCATTTAACAGTTTGCCATGGAAAATCACCATGTTTAATAGGTAAACCCTATAAATGGGCCATTTCCCTTGGCTACGTTAAATAACCAGAGGGTATATATATATATACATGATTATACATGTATATAATTATATATATAACTACAATATACACATGCTATCAATGTTCAAAAAACAATGGGTGTAGAAGCACACCAACATGTGGTGAAACAACAAATCAAATGCTAGCAACTTGTAGAGAAATTAGATAAGTAGCCTAGCTGACAAAACCCCATTTGTGTGTTACAACCATACCTACTTACCAGTCACTGAGTGGGACGAGATTCCAAGTTGATCCCGGATCACAGTCAGTTGTATACGCCAAGATCATACTAGCCAAAACTGCCAATACCATTGAACAGTTGCAAGGGCCCTTCGGCCCAGCATTGTGTAGGACGGGGCGCCTACAAAATTGGATTTCAAGTTACTAAGTGTATGTTGTCTTAAGGGGCGCATCATGTCGGATTCACTTTAACACTTACATGCTGTAAACCTCAGCACTTGTTGCATGGGAGCAGTCTGGACACATGGGCATGCCAAAACTACACTACCCGAAGCAACCATGGTTCAGTTCAATTGCTGTGCTGACATCCTTTGTAAATGAGTCTCCCCTTGAAAATGGGGTGGATTTGCAGCAACCCAATTATTTTTGTTTGGGTCTGAAAGCACAACAAAATCGAAAGCATGCTTGGGCCATGCATTCTGAAAAAAAAAATCAAAGAATCAACAAACATGTTCAAGGCCATGTTTTGGCTATGCATCAAACATATTTACGTTCTTCAATGTCATCAAAAACCACAGAAACCACATATGCTCAGAAAACAATTCTAAAATCATACACGTCCACATGCAAGGTGGTGTTATGATTACCCATCATTAACTCTAGATATATCTATCAAACAATCACTAGCTACTGGAACTACAAACCAACTTCAGTAACAAACTGAAGCACCAAAATCCCTTCCTTAATGGTTCAATCCTGATCTTTCATGGTTCAAAATCATGTTGAATCACCATTTGTCATGGTTAAGTCTCTATTTCCAATGGTGAAACATGTGAAACACCACCACTTTTTACCCTCTGGTAATTTAACATAGCTATTGAAAATGATCATTTATAATATTTATAGTGGATTTTCCCATTAAAAATGGTGATTTTCCATAGTTATGTTAGTTTACCAGAGGGTAATGGGTGAACTCCCACTTCACCACGGTTAGATGGCCGGATTTGGCCGTGCAACGCTAAGGCTTCGTGCAGAGAATTGGCCCCGCAGTGGCTCAAGAAGAGGCTGGTGGAATGGTGCGCCAGCACTGCGGGCTGATTCCTTGGGCGCAACATATCCTTGGCAATGGGTTTAGATAGATAGATTAGATTAGATTAGATTAGATTAGATTTGAAGAGAATAGAATGGAATAGATAGATCGATAGATAGGCAAACAGATAGATAGATAGATAGATAGAGATAGATGTAAATAATCTATGTATCTATCTATTTATCCATCTAAATCTGCATATATATATATATGTATTCATATATGCATCTGCATCTAAAAATATATGCCAATATCTTTATCAATAAATCCATATCAATACATCTATATCTGTAGACATATAGAATCACATTATTACCATATCTATATCTACTAGAGGTCCACAGGAACCGGAGGTATTGATTTATATGCAAATGGACAGTGCAGTTTTTACGTAGGGAATAACGAGAAAAATCAAAGACAAAGAGATACCCTCCGATGATTTATATAATTGTTGCAATGGGACATGGATGAACATGGCCCATATATGGATGATTTATACACCGATTAAACATATTGGCAAACATATTTAAACATCGTGATTTCCCATTGCTCTATATGTTTGTTGGTTTACTAAGTTTACTAGTTATATCTAGCTACTTTTGAGAGTATCTTCTCCCCAGGGCAAGCTTCACCCACTCAGGCAACTTCACCTTCTCCTCCACTGCGAGCTTCGCAAACTCCGGATCCTGGGGCTGCGCGTGGTGGGGCAGTCGTGGCCATTTTTGTTCGCCGACGATGTGGTGTGAAACCCAAGAAGAATCCGCTGGAAGCTTGACATTGTTCATATTTCATAATGTTTGAAAACTGTTCTTTTTCTGATCTTGGGGGCGGTTGATGATTTGGGCTGAACGGCGCGACAAATTATGTAAGGGATGGGTGCCAACCAAGCGGAAATCCAATGAAACTTTGGGCACCGCGGAGAAATGAATGATAAAACAAAATGAGGGAGTTGAAATTTGTCTAAACTTTTGACCAATATCATCCAATATCTACCCAAAAATTATTGCTGGGCATTTGACGAAAATTTGCGTCATGAACTTTCAGATAAAATTTGGTGAGAATGATAGCACACCGCACCTACCATCACAACCGTAATCTAACAACCAGAGTACATAAAGCGGGCACGGTGGCATTGTTCCCCACAATTAGGGTGACGCAAGCATACAAATAATTGCATAGCGAAACTCCGTAGCAAGAATCATCAGCAAATATCAAGCAAAATTCAAACGATAGTTTACGTTGTAAAACCGTAATAATATGTAATAATTACTTTACTATATTCTAATTTTACTACCTGGAAAGCCTAGTGCCAATTGTTTTAGGCACTTTCCAAAGTTCCCGAAATTTTGGTCACTGGAAAGTGTACAATTTTAGGGGTAAGATTTCTACGGGTATTTACGGCGCTTTACGGATATTAACGGCAATTTTACGCTTATGCTTGGAGCAAAAGATAAAGCGCCTTTTTCGGTCTGAGAATGAGAATTGCAAAGTGCCACAAAAATGGGCTACTAGGCCAAGGTAGCCTGAAACAATACGCAACTACGGCTTTTCAGGTACTAAATAGGACTTCCACAATTCCAAGGCTCTAGCAAAGTCAGAGTATTATAAACGTCTCTTTGGTCCTTCTTGTGTTGTTGATGTTTGACAAAGAACAACACCTCTCGCAAAATCACGGTGAACGCCCCAACAGATTTTAGACAGTATTGCCATGGCTTTGATTAACTTTCCCATCCAACTGCCACTAATTCCTATGTCGGCGCACTCCCTGACTGCCGTTAACACACCATGAATCCGCATCAGCAAACTCTCGAGCTGTCTTGCTCAGGACAAACCTCACTGAGGAACTGATTGGTTCAGGACCTACTTGACGCCAGTAAAGTACAGCATCATCTTCGTTTTCTTATCCCAGGCCCTGCTTTTGATCATAAATATGTGCACTGTGCACATACTATTTATGTCTATGTGCATTACATATTATATGCATATATATATATATACACATAGAAAGCACACACACACATATATATATATACATATACATATACATATTAAATAATATTATATGCAACACGTAATTGCATCTGGAAAATGAAAGCACACCTTAAATGATGTCAATTTGGGAATGATACCTCTAGTACCCACCATTCCAGTGACTTTGCAGTGAAGTTGCTTTATTTATCCAGGTATATATAAAATTACATTAAGTTGGAATTACATATAGCGGGAAATCAGCTATGGGGATTGTAGTGGGAAAATCATCGAACTAAATGGTGGATTTTCGAGCCAGCCACGTTTTATAACCGGAGGGTAATTGCATATCATTTTTCGATGGCCATAGAAAGTAGGATTCACCACATTACACAAAACAAACACATCAAATACTGTAAATCGTGAATGAATTATTCACTAATTATTGATTGTCGTGCGTGATACCATCATAATACTAACAAAAAGATGCGGAAAACCCACCATTTGATTTAAGTGGATCATTTTCCTAGAGTTTCACAGGGGAAAAAAAACACACATCTTTCTGTATGTTTACCACGGGGTAAAAATATTGCCATTCATGACTTACCCTAGGGCAAACTAACATAGATGTGGAAAACCAATGAAAATCAACCATGTGTCATGTGAGTCCTGTTTTTTCGACGATTTTCCTGTAGGAACCATGGGTTTCCCACATCTTAATTTGCCAAAAAAATGGGATCCCCCGGGGGTATCCGCCAACAGCGCCAATCGCAGCGCCAAGTTGCAGCACCCGACATGGCACCGCCAGGAGTCCCTTGACCAAGGCAGTCAGGCTCCCGGGACCCAGCACCTGAACCAGCAGCCACGAGCGCAGAAATGTCATGGAAAAAATGGCAAAAAGCGAGGCAAATGGTTGAAATGGGCAGGACATATGTTCAGAAACACGTCTAAATCAACAGAAGTCTAAGACCATTTTGTTTGAACATAGGGACAATTCTGAAGTGAAAACGATGATTATGGAGCGAAGCATGCGAAGCCGGGTGATAATCCCAGAAAATAGTGACAATCTCAAGAAAACCATCGAGAAAATGAGATGGGTTTCTTGAACATCACCACGCAGCTGGTTGGTGAAACCATATGATGAACTGCCAATGGAATAGTTTATGGTTTCAACACGCTAGCCCCAATTTTTTCCCAGCACCCGGGAATCGCCATGAACTATGGCCAAGCCACGCGCGACAACATGTGGCTTCCCAAGGAGCAATACCTGGAGCCGGTCCGCACTTCGCTACCTGTGAACAAATGTCTGCAATTACAGCAAGAAGTAAGAAGCATTATCATGAAACATAATATCATGCGGCACCTTGGTACCCTTTATTCTTGGACAAACCAACATGTTTTTTTTTTTTCAGGCGGTAACGTGTATGGCGCCTACACTGTATATTGTTTCTATCGCAGTCTGTGAGTTCCATCTCCGGGGTTCCCCAGAAATGTCAAGTGGTCAATTGCGTTGACGGTATGGTTCCTGACACATCCCCACATCCAATGAGCAATCCCCAACGAAAAGTAACAGCATGTCACAGCTAACTTCTGGTAAGATAGCCCTGGGTAAATCATCTGGAAGTGGGTACATGAGGGCCTAGGGTAATTCTCCACGGCCGTTTGAAATTACCAAAAAGTAATCAAGTAATCAGGGTACCTTCTGGTAATCAAACGTGGAAAATCGCCGTCATAAATGGAGGTTGTAAAAATGGGAACATCATCTGTAAATCTAACATTTTCCAGCTGGCCATGCCGATATCGCAACTCGTCAAGGTCTTGAATGAGGCTCAAATCTATCCCGACGATTCACCTCAATATCATGTCTACACATTTTTTACTATATTCGTGTATATATATATATATATATGCATAAAACACTTACACAATCTTATGCACATACGTTACAGTACGTTGTGTTCCATTACGTTACATTAAATTACCTTACATTGCACAACATTATATATATATATACATTACATTTACAGTAACAACATTCATAATCATACGTAATAGTATCATATAATATCTAGGTGTGTATGTAAATGCCCTCGGACACAATCCAGATCTGCTATGGCTGCTACGGATTCTGATTCATAAACTGCCCAAACCTTCATCGCCAAGCTGCACCACGGGCGGCCCGTCCAAGTTGAGCCAAGTCAAGAGCTCCTGGTCCTGGTCTTCGCTCCGTAGCGCAGCTGCCAGGCTCCTGGCCATCATAAAGTCAGGCCCCTTAAATTGCTAAGTTGACTTAAATCCCTATGGATCCAAACGCTGTCTGAGAAGGTACTTAACCCTCCAAATTATAGTAAATTATACCCCAAACACTTCCTAAGAAGGTACTTGGATCCATAGGGTAACTAGGTTGACTAAGGTTTAGGGGGTAAATGTGGGTATATAACATTATATAACTATAGTTAATTGATGTTAATTGGCTTATAAACCAACTCACAACTGGGGTGCTTCACCTTGTTGGAAGGAAGGGAAAACATGTGGACAGCATCCCGTCTGGCTGCACAAATCACCTGAGATAAAGTGACTTTGGGACGGTGATATTGTGGTGACGTTGTTATAAATAATTCACCCAAAACAAAAAAAAGGGGAGTAACAAATGACAAGGAGGATTGCCGCTTCTGTTTCATAGAACATGTAGAGGAAACACGGTTTCGCTCCACGTGTGGGGCTGGGGGTTGTATACGATGTCGTTGCATATTTTGCTCGACCCATTTTTGGATTCCGGTGATTTGAATGATCCAAATATTGACGCCCAAGAGTAAGCCAAGCTGAATCAGACTCCAAAGCAGAACTGTCCTTTTTTTGCTCCTTACACAAGTGTGCCACAACCAAACGCAAAAGTCCACAACTCAACGCGGACTGAAGCTTTGGTATTTGTAAATGTGGCATATCCAAATTCAAATGGATCATCCCAAAGTATGCTAGTTTGCTAGTTTAAAGGCTAAAGGGCACCTAGCCACAATACCAAGCATTTACCATGGCGGGCCCCCCAGTTACAATGTGGCCCCCCCAGTTAAGTTGGTTTATAAGCCCCCTTAACTGTCCTTAACTATCCTTAACTGTCCTTAACTATAGTTATAAGTTATAAGTACAATAAACCCAAGTTGTTGGATTTATAAACCAACTTAGGTATCTAGGGGGCCTCCAATTTGTAATTCCGAAAGTGCTCATCTATAGCACCTCCTTCTCGGCAAGATGGCTCCCACGGCATGCCGTCCCGCCGGGACGGGCGCATGGCGACGCAAGCAGCTGGCCAGGGTGTAGACCATGCCTAGCTGGGAGGATCTGGAAAGGGACCCCAGTTCCATGGGTTGACCGAGTTTTACCATTAAAACCCACGGTTTCATGGGTTGTAATATGTTGTAATAATACCAACAATACAATCATTAAAATTTACCTATTTTGAAGCATCACCAAAGGTTGTGCCCCGAAACAGTGAGAGCGTCGTGAGGTCACCATGTTTTTTTACCAGATTCTGGTTGGGTTGGTCATCATCGGTTAGGTTGCCTGGATAGGTGATGGCA
>CAMXCT020001103.1:127500-132500 GCA_947184155.2 Cladocopium goreaui
GCTTCATTCATAATCCAAGTTTATACTTCCAAAATGCTGCGAAACTGAGAGGCCTTGACTCTCTGCCCCCAATCAAAAACAAAGGTTCACCCAGCTGTCGTCCGAACATAGCTCAAGCCCCAGCACTTTTTGAGTCCCATCTTGTAGCGTCAGTGGCTACCCCCATGTCTCAAGGTGCTACTGCGAGACGTCACGGGCGAATCATCGTCGTCTCCCTTGCGGAGCGCACGACGAATCACAACATCCCATTCAGACTGCAGGGGGGTTTGCCATGGTCATAAACCACACATCTTTGATTCAATCATACCAGCTTGATGGAAAGGCTGCACAATGCCATTATATGCCATCATATGCAATTCCGCAATTCCTTTCAACACATATCTTGTAAGGTGTGAGAAAAAAACCGAAACCAGAAGAAAGTTATTGGGTGGTAGTTGAATCTATGAAATGAGGCTTCAGTCATCATTTGCTAACCAGAAAAGTTACCAACATCTATGTTTGGCCATGATGGCTGTATTGGTGACCATGGCAAAATTCTAGACACAGGGGGCAATCAGGCTGTGCACAAATGGTAGGCATATGCAGTCCACCTTTACAGTAATGTCAACCCCGGATTAATAACCCCCGAACGGTTGTTTCATTGGGGAGTACCATTTCAGTAGCATATTTATTACTACTTGGGGGGACCACCATAGTTGATCAACCAGGGTTTATTAATCCGGGGTTGGCATCATCAACCATGTCGATTACACATCCTTGAATTGGATAAACATATGCACTGCACCGCGTTTTGCAATGACGGATTTTGTTCTTGTTCACTGCTATGACAGTGAACCTGACATTACCCGGAAAGACACTTGTGTGGCATCAAACATTGCTCCACCAAACTGGAAAACATTAACCTGTGGTCAGGGGAAACCTACAAGTGCCTCATGTCATCACATGGGCACGCAATTTGTACACAACATTCCTGTCACACGCGACGCAAACCCAGATGGGCGGGCCCAAGCATGTGCGTTTGCACAAGTGGGCGCGGAGAATACGGAGAGCAACACTCTGCGAGGTTGCCGAAAACTTTGACATCGTCTGCATTAAGTGCAAGTCTGCCTTATGGATAAAATTGACCCTGTACATGCTTGTAGCTTTCTGACACACTGGACACCTAACTTGCCCAAAGCGGCACTAAGCCAAGGCAGCCATGACCTTTGGAAGCTCGGCGTGGACGGCAACGCTAGTGTCACGGTGTTTGTACACTTGCTGCTGCCCTTTGAAGACCAGAACACCTGCCGAGGGCCAAACAACCAACGTATACTCTCTGGCAATCAAACCTGGGAAAAGAACATCCACTCTCACTGGAGGTTTTAAAGGTAAAGTTCACTATAATCTATTATGAATTGAGGTTTCAATGGGAAACTAATCTATAAATGGGAGATTTTCTATTGACACGTTGGATTAGGGTAGCTGACATCTTGAAAACTTATCAAGTTGACTCTGGATCAACATTAATGTGCAAGCGTTGCAAAAGCGGTCCAGACCTGATCCATACAGTTTGGATCCATGTTCTGACCAGCCATGTAGCTGAGTATCGAAAAATATAGAGTATAGGGCCTATAGATGCCTATAGGGCCCATCTTAAACACAACTATAAAACGTTTTTGGTGGGTGCCCATGTCTGCCCAATATAGCATATAGTTAAAAAGTCGGTTCTGCCAGTAATGTACCAACTTTCCTGGTAGAGTCACTTATACCCGAAACTTGATTTTGATGGTTTATCTTATGTTCCCATGAATCCCTATTATATCTATTATATGTTTATGGTCCTATCTCATCACATTCCAACTTTATGCCCATATCATATGGCCCATATCCCATGATATTCCTATTGTAAAACATAATTTTGCTGGGTACATAGCCTCCTGTACACTGCAAACATAGACGTCGAAAATCACCATTTGTCTACAGCTAAATCGAATGGGCCATTCTCATGCATTTTCATCAATTAGTTTAACCATGTTTCACCCCAAAATACCCAATATAATCCCAGTGACATACTTGAACAATCCGAACCGCTCCTCCTTGGACCAAGGTTTTGTCCAAGGCGTTGTCGCCCTGCGGCATCAGCGGTTTGTAGATCTCCTTGGCCGTCTCCAAGTCGTCGTTGGTGAAGCTCGGCGGGCATGTAGGAGGTCCGTGGGCATGGGGAGGGTGGGAGGATTTTCGGAACTCATGACATGGTAAATCAACATGATTGAAACATATCCATACCCATCTATTCATATCTACTGTATAAACAAGACAATTGGAATGAGCTTTGTTGTCAACAATAAGAAATCGATGTTAGATGTAGTTGGCTGTGAGAAGAACTACTCAGAGAATAAACATAATACTAATTTATATATGTTAACAGTGATATGCATGACGAGACCAAAGTGGCAATGCGAAATCCACTATAAATGGAGGTTTTATGTGGGAACATCATAGATGATGGATTTTCCATTGCCATGCTTGATTACCGAATTGGTGGTATTGTAGTACTAACACAAGGCTGGGTGTGACATGTTTCCACTACGATTATGCATTTCAAATTGCAAGAACAACATCACAAATTTGAGGTGTTGCTTGCCAACAAACATATTGAAGCTGCATGCATGTAACTGTGTACGCGTATGATTACTGTATATACTATGTACATGAGCAAATATGCATCATTACAGGAAACAAAACACATATGCCAATCCAACAGTTGAACACCCCTGCCGGGCGACAGGAAAGGAAGGTCAAAGAGTCCGAAGAAACCTCAACAAACGGCTGGACAAATCCGTGGGGGATCCCTTATAACAACAACATTGCACTCATCACCCAAGTATTCTATGGCATGGTATTGTCTGGTTCTATTAACATAAGCGTCATACATGTTCATCAAGGTCAACATATATATATATATAATGTATATATATATATATATATATATATGTATATATATATATATGTATATATATATATGTATAGGTATATATGTATTATGACTTATGACTGACAACATGTGGCATTACCTATACGGGGTGTCCAAATTCAACAAAAAAACAAACAAAAATAAAGAAATAACATCTCCAATCCGCAAGCACCACACCCCTCCCGCCCCATTAAAAGCGTCAAAGCAGAAACTCACAGGTCGCCCATTGGCCCTGCTCTTCACCGCCTCCGCCGTGCGCTCCGTCATCATGCGCATGCCGCGCTTGCGGCCGTCCTGATGCTATAGCGACGACTATAGCGACTGATGCTTATAGCATGGTACGAAAACTGGTCAAACATCAAATTGGCAAGAGAAAACATCAAACATCATCAGGCTATAGCTACACTGATAAAAACTGAGCTGAATTCTGAACATCTAAACTCCGATCGTGCATGGGCATCAGCATCAGGATGAACACTGCCATTAACATCATGATCATCGTCATCTTTCTTTATTATTTTAGTTTTTCTTCAGCTTGTCTGCTCTTGCCAAGACCTTTGACTTTCCAGTGTAAACATAATTTTTGAAGTTTGCCCCTCTTTGGACAGGCTGTAACCGGGACACCTCATAAAACAAAAACATCCATATGAAAATGGTATTTTTCCAGCCGTCGCAGGCTCCTCGCTGAAGTCGGAGTTCACGAAGCGGAGGTTTTTGTAGGACTCGGCCTCCTCATCCCCGAAGACGATCTCAGCTGGCAAGCCCAGCTGCTCTGCAAACTCCTTGGCGCTCTCACCCGAGCCAATGCCTGGCGATGTGGGTGCTGGTCATGTGCAGGTGCTTGGGTGGTCATGATGATATAGTTTGAGGCCGTGTGTTGTTGAACCCATGGATTAAATTCAAAACAAATGTTCAAAACAAATAATCTACAAACCAATAATATTAAACTATAATAATTATGTAGTGTTTTCAAGTGGTTGTAGATGACCGTAAGACAATACCTTGGTGGATCCCACAAACTCTGAGAACGCAGTTTCTGCCATGCGGGTGTTTGGGTGGAAAGTAAAGCAAATCTCAGCCAAGTCTCCCACCACAAACAGCTTGACATTGGCCTTCTCAGTTTCCGGGAGCCAATCCCGTTTCAGTTGGATTCCCAGCTCCCAGCATGCCATTCAGCCGAAGTGGCGCAGAAATGCCACTACAACCTCCCAGAGTTGGCACGCCAACCCCACTCAAAGCCACCAGCTCCATGTGGTGGATTGAACAACATTGCTGGGGATTGAAGGTCATCTTTTACCTATAGATGCCTATAGCCTGCATAGATGAATAAATAAAACAATTGTCAAAATGAAGGGCAAACCATGGCAAGCCTCACCTTCTCGTTTTCGGACCACAAGCTGGTCAAGGCCACCTCTGCCCCATCCGAAGCACGGCGCAACGGCGTCTCCACCAACGCCTGGAAATCCTTGCTGCCCTCAGCCACCGCCACTGGCACTTCCTCGGTGGCCACAGCCTGGCGCGGCACGGGCCGGGTGAGCCCCGGCACAGGCCCAACGAAGGCGAAAACACCAAAGCTTAGCGCCAGGCCAGCGAGTAAAGAGGCGAAAAGCTTGGAGCGCCGCGTGGGTTTCGCCATGGTTCTGGAGCTGGAAAATGCTACGAGGCGGGAAAAGAGGTCAGGTCTGCCCACTTTAGCTGGCTTGGGGTAAGTAGGGATGGGCTGTAAAAACCATGCCAGCCAAATCAGTGATCATCCTATAGCAATTCTATCAGGGTTTTGCCCACGTTCAAGGGCAATGCAAAAACGAGATGCCAAGTCTGTTCGTACACCACAATGGCAACCTCAGCCGTGATCAGTTCATGTTCTCAACTTCAAGGCCAACGGATTCCCCGGTGACGGATTTAGAGGACTCGCCCCTAGGACCACGCCTTCAACTAACCCAGGAAGACAATAACATCATAAGATCGATGACATGCCAATACCAAAACCACAATTTTGAATGTATGTATGTATGTATGTATGCATGCATGTATGTATGTATGTGTA
>CAMXCT020001103.1:135000-137500 GCA_947184155.2 Cladocopium goreaui
CGAAGCAAACTCCACTCTACGTGTGATTGCCCCCAGGAGCACATCCTGGCACACCAAGAGGGGAAGCCCCTCCAGGGTTGCGGAACAAATTACAAAAACAAAAGTATACATTAAAAAAAATCAAAAAATGCGAAAAATTAGAAAACATTGAAAAAATTAGACAAAAATAAAACAAATAAAAAAATACAAAAAATAAAAAAACAAATGCAAAAAAATACAAAATTTGGCACCTCCTGCGCCAAATTTTAGTATTCGATTTAGTCTGTGTAGACTAATTTTAGTATTGCTGCAATGTCCTTCTTTTTTTGGCAGACTTTATCAAAAAAAAATACAATATATTGAAACATTTTTTTGAGGAGAATTGCGTCTAAATACAAATAAAAAGTGCCAAGTGCTTACAATATAGCTGCAAGTAAATATAGCACATGCTTAAACAAGACAAGTACAGTGCGTCACAACCAATTACTTGATAATAGTGTATTTCAATACATAGTCAATCTTTTGATACTCTTATTACATTGGCCAGAAAGACAGTGCAGTACTATGTCACATCAGAATGTATGAGAAGGGGAGGTCGAGGTGGGGCCACAATGGCTACCAGGGCCACAGCATATGTCACATCATGTTTAACAGGTATGAAACATGATTATCATTGAAATTTAAGCTAATGAAATCTAATGTTCCAAAATGATTTATAATTTGTTTTAATTTGTTTCCAAGCTGATGAGAACCCCTCTGATGAGACTCCTTGTTCTCACAGACGATATGTGTGTGTATGTATGTGTATGTATGTGTATGTATGTGTGTGTGTATGTGTATGTATGTGTATGTATGTGTATGTATGTGTATGTATGTGTATGTATGTGTATGTATTTGTATGTATTTGTATGTATATATGTGTGTGTATGTATGTATGTATGTATGAATGTATGTATGTATGTATGTATGTATGTACACGTATGTACACGTATGTACACGTACTAGTATGTACACGTATGTACACGTATGTATACGTATGTATACGTATATATACGTATATATACGTATGTATAAGTATGTATGTATATATGCGTATGTATACATGCATGCATGCATGCATGCATGCATGCATGTATGTACCTATGCGTGTACACAAATATATATATACATATTGATTATCTACATGTATATATATATTCAAACCATAATTGAACACAATATACATATATACAGCAATAATGTATACGTGTATATATATATATAATGTAAATTTTAAAATGTATATACACACATACTGCATGTTACACCAAACAACAATGGCATATGTGCATGTGTTGGGCATCTCGATCTTCCCATCGACGGCCGCCAGGGCACATCTCTCATTTTGAGGCGATGTAGCAAGGCGTCTTGGACCTGCGCTCCCATCAAAACAACATACATGGAAACAAGTACAAGGTCAGGCCCCCCTAGATAGCTTAGTTGACTTATAACTTGATTAACCATAGAGTTGATGGTATTTATGTATATGTATGTATATATATATATTTAAATATGTCTCTCCAAATATATATATATATATATATATATACAAATGTTTTTATAACTATAGTTAATTGATACTGGATTTATAACTTTATAACCCAGCTTGGCTATCCACGCAGCCCCACTTTGCAGGAAAGATCAGGGGAGAATGAACAACCAGGAAACTTGGATTTGCTCAAGGGGGTCATTGAAAAAAACAACAATAGATTCCTCAGTTTGAATGGATGAGCCATCATGGGAAAATTAAACATCACCAGCAAATCCAGTATAAATCCACCAGAATTTTGCGGGATTCACCCACCAAAAGTGACCACCTAATTATTAGGCTTGTTCACCATCTTGTCCACGAAAGGCACAGTATCAACTTTGGTCAGGGTTGCATCATGGAAACTATGGCTTTTAGAGGGTCTTCATTGGGTACCTTTTTCTACGATTCACGAAACCAAGCATTTCCAAACAAAATTAAATCTATAGAAATCTATGTAGGGAAGGCAGGAGGCACGGAACATGATTGTATTTTTTCAATTATATTTGGGTCCTAAAAGACGGGCCAATGAAAGTGCCAAATGATCTCCCATTTCCACCTGAGATCCAAGTTCCAAGCGCCTCTTGGGGCGGAGTAGTCTTACCTTGGAGTCTGAAGCCGTTGCGGTTGGAAGATGACTTTTGCCACAGTATCCCCGCATACTAGACGAAACGACATATTGAAATAGGCACATGTTAATTACGTGTCTCTCTCAAATTGTGTTTTGTTTGTGCTGGTGTGTGCTACTATGGATAAATATGCATGTATACATATAGGCACACATTTCTTGCTGCCATCTATTTATACAAAATATTTCCACAAATCCCTCGATGATCCGTGACTATGAGTCAAAACCTTGGCACCCTAAGTACCCTAAAATAGCTGGCTAACGGATCTTGAATCCCCAAAATATGGTAAAAACATAGGTTTGGACCCATCCCCAGATGAACCCCG